>JAIUZE010046717.1:0-19321 GCA_022085475.1 Heliosperma pusillum
TTGGGACTCGTGACGGTTTTTGAGTTATCGTCATTTTTATCGTGTTTTGTAATATTTAGCAAGTGGGAAATGTTAATAAGTAAAATATTTAAATTAAAAAGGTTTTCCATACAATTATTATTTCTCACATGTTAGAAATTATAAGACGAGATCGTAGTTTAATTGGATATTAGTTAAGTCAAACGGGGTTTTGTTATAATATAATAATTCACATGTTAGAAGTTAATAAAATAACGTGTATGGAATATGTTGATTTTTATGTCTATGTCTATGTGATAAAGACTCTGTTTCTAGCCGGTTTGATCCAACGGGTTTGGTCAAACTAAGATCTAGTCAGCCCCGATTTGACTGATGACCCGTCGCGGGACTCGGGTCGGGGATTTGTCTTCAAGTCAGGTTGTGTTTAATTAATGAATTATCCTTAGTAGATATGAGGCGATATGATATTTGATTATTATTGATATGCAATTAGTCACATGATAGGATGTTTTTCCCGTGACTGTTTTATTATATGGTTGGTGTCGTGTTGACTAAGTACCCATAGAGAATTATGAGTATATGGCGTCTTGACCATGCTAATTCTAAATGAGTATCTTGGACCATGACATTGATAGGCCATACTATCTTTCACGAGCATACGGAGTTTGCCGCTTGATAGCTTTTGTGTCTCGGCTTGGTGGGGTTATATCCAAGTCGGGGCATGGTTGCCTAATCCGTTTTGGGGTTGGAACCAGCTTAAGTACTAGCCATCTCTGCTTAGGGGGTCGCCTAGTAGAGTTTCTCATAGACGGTTATGTCATTGGACGGGGAACGGAATAGCTGTTTGTCGCTAGGACTGATCAGTCTAGGACTAGGATGTTTTTCCTACCTTGTGGTATAGCCCCGAGTTACAGAAGTCGACTATTGACTGTTCTAAGAACTTATGCCTGTTTCTAGAAGTATTGGTCTTTCATGTTTGTATGATTCTATGAGTTCTAGAAGGTGAGATGCAAGCCGGCTAGGATTGATAGAGTTTGGATTACCGATTGTTAACTGATTCACATGATTACGTGTTTATTAGGGTTTGAGTGTATCAGGGCCATGTTACATGGTAACCGCTGAGCCAGCATACCAGCTTCCCTACCTCGAGTTATATTTTATTACCGAATTCACATGATAGCTTTCATATGCTCGGTTATATGTTAGTTAACTGTTTCATAACATGAGAAGCATATCATATATGTTAAGGTGTTGTATTCTCTATATACATTGCTTTTATGTTTTTCATGTTTCATTAAACTCGACATTTCGTGGCTGGGAGAACTCGGAGTTACTCCCCACTGACGGTGGCTTCCGTGTTTATATTTAATGCGGTCGAACAGGTGGTGTTGCATATTTGGGGTACATGGACGAGCTAGCGAGTGAAGTTTTACCTTGGACCTATATTCGGTTCATAGTTTGTATATTATTATACACTAGTTTATTTCCGTATTTATACGGGAGATATGTCTCCCGTCTCGTATATTTCTTTTGTAGAATTTTATTCCGTATTGTAACAAACCTTTTTATTATGTAATGACACCTTCGTATTGTATTCGTATCTTTTATGTATTTAAATAATTTTTTTTCTTTCCGCAAATTTGAGGGTGTCACAGTTGAGATCAAAAGTGGCATAGACAAACATATTGATGTTTACAAAGCTAGATTGGTGGCAAAAGGTTTCACCCAAGTTCATGGTCTTCACTATGACGAAACCTTCGCCTCATTCGCCTTGCTTCAATCCATAAGGATTATCTTAGCGGTTGCCGCATTTCATAATTATGAGATTTGGCAAATGGATGTCAAAACCGCCTTCTTGAATGGAATTCTAGAAGAGGAAGTGTACATGACACAACCTGAAGGTTTTGTGGATCCACAAACCCTAAGAAGGTGGGGCAAACTTAAGAGATCCATCTATGGTCTTAGCAGCATCCAGAGTTGGAATCAATCGTTTCGATCATGTAATTAAACAATGGTTTCAACATCGAATGTCGAGGAACCGTGTTTATACATGAAGTTTAGTGGGAGTACAGTAACTTTTCTAGTCTTGTATGTAGATGACATACTACTCATTGGGAACGATATTCCAATGCTCACTTCTGTAAAGGAGTGGCTAGGAATACATTTCCAAATGAAAGACTTAGGAGAGGCCCATCGCATCTTAGGTATCCGGATCTATAGGGATAGATCTAAAAGGATACTAGCATTAAGTCAAGAGACTTATATTGATAAGATTCTTGATCGGTTCAACATGAAAGACTCTAAGAGAGGCTTTCTTCCTATGGGAAGTGGGATCACCTTGAGCAAGTCAGAGTGCCCTACGAAAACCGAGGAGATTGAACGCATGAAATTGATCCCTTACGCATCAGCTGTTGGATCAATCATGTATGCTATGATGTGCACTCGTCCCGCCGTTGCATATGCTTTGAGCATGACAAGTCGTTACCAAGCAAATCCAGGTGAGAGTCACTGGATAGCCGTAAAGAACATCCTTAAGTACTTAAGAAGGACTAAGGATTCGTTCTTAGTGTTTGGAGGCGAGACTGAGTTACGTGTAAAGGGTTACACAGATGCCAGTTTCCAAATAGATAGGGATGATATGAAATCCCAATCCGGCTACGTTTATATGATGAATGGAGGAGCTGTTTGCTGGAAAAGTTTCAAGCAAAGCGTTACAGCGGATTCTAGCAACGGAAGCACAGAGTACCTTGCAAGCGTCTGAAGCTGCAAAGGAAGCTGTGTTGGATTCCGGCAATTTTTGGAAGGACTACGTAGTCCCTACTGGCAAAGATCTATCACAATTTATTGGATCACAGTGGGCTATTTTCAGGCCAAAAGCCCAAGTCTAGTAACAAGTCTAGACATGTACTTAGGAAATATGATGTAATGAGAGATTACGTGGACAGAAAGGAAATTGAAATTTGTAAGGTTGGGACAGATGACAACATTGCTGATCCTTTAACCAAGCCTTTATCAAAGGCTAAGCATGATGGTCATGTCGTCACAATGGGATTGAGACGTGTGCCATAATTCCTTTAGATTATGTAATGTGTAATAATTGAATGTTGTATTAATTATTTCATATATGATAATGGCATTCATTGTTCGAGTTTTATTTTAAACTCTTTTATTTAGTTTGACTAAATTTAATACTTTGTTTATCCGAATAGATTGTTGGACCCTATTCAAGTGAATAGGACGACCTTAGTATTTTGTCCCTAGTCACTCAACTGAGGTGACGTCTCGAAATGACTAGATTGTAAGTCGATCGATGGTTGGTTCAGCACCATGGGTCATGGAGATGACTGGTCGTTTACATAGACAGACTGTATGACACTCTGTCGGACAGTGACATTGTAGAGACCCTTAAATCAATTATTTGATGCCTGGTCGTGGCAGGGTCTTCTATCTTATTCCTATAAGTCGATTCTTTTGACTGGCGACCGTCTATCTGAGTCGGTGCAGTTTCCGATTGGTTTTGGTTGATGTTCTAGGCCGTGCCGTAAAAGGAGGCCGATGGACTTCTTCTGGATCATGGTGATCTGCATCATACAGAGTAGATGGATCAACAGGAATTGTCCACCCACGTTGGGTAAAAACATCTTTAGGCCACTCGAGGAGAAGTTACTGTAAATGCGTGGCCACGCTCGGAAAGAGATCTATGGTAGATTTTCCGGTCAGACAGTTACTCTCCCTATCGAGAAAACCACTCTAGATATTGTCAATCGCAAGTGCGACCTGAAAGACACCTTGCGTTGAGTGGGAGATGTGATAAAGAGACAAGAGAATCGGTGACGCACACTTGTGTCAGACAAGTGGGAGATTGTTGGAGTAGGTGTCCTCCACAATAGTGCGCCACATAATAAATCTTATTAAGGAATATAATTGGGATATTTATTGACTATATATATGATTAGTCAGTTGATTAACGTAAATCAATAACGGTTGGCTGACTAGAGTTTGACGTTATTGTCGTTTGACGGCGGTGATCAACTGATCCCTTTCGGTCACACCTAAAGGATGAAATCCAAATAGTAACTAATTATTTGTATACGATACAGTTAATTAGTACATTACATATATTCGATATGTACGAGAGTTAATTGTTAGAAATTGAGTTATGAACTCAAATTCGATTAAGCTTGTTTTTTCAATTATGCGATAATTGACTAATAAATTTATATCTTATTTTAATACGATTAAATAAGATTTAACTTAGTAATTAATCGTTAAATTACTAAATTAGTTGAGGTTTTGAGATAGAGGTAATTAGTTAATTATATTTACAAGGAGTTGTAAAATAAATTAACTAAGCATTGTGGGACCCATTATATATTGATATAATGGTAAAATATTACTTAAAATGTTAAGTACATATTATTTATTTAATTGAGTCATATAATTGTTATATGATCAAATTAACACTTAATTATACAAGATAATTAACCATATGATCAATAAGTATTTGTGAGACAAATATCAAAAATCAAAATGGATCCAACTAGGCCAAAATGGCCGGTTATGTTGTAGTTACAAAGGTGATGATTTTTTGTTCTTGTTGTAACTCTTTAGTTACCATTTGAAAGTGACATAACAAGTAGAATACAATCATCATCTTTTCTACAACACTCCACTCTAATGCATGTGATCAAATTGAACAAAATAAGAGTCCAATTATGGACTATATGGTCCGGCCAAATGGCCTTTATAATGAACAATTGTTGTTCATTTTATACTACTTTATTTTGTGCAATTGTTATACTTCTTTCTAAAATTCTTCCTCTCACTAAAAACTCTCAAATACTAATACTTACTAAGTATTACTAGTGTAGTAATATAGTCATAATATTAGTAGTATAATATCTATCTTATTATCTAGTTAATAATAAGGGTAGATTATTTGGGTTTATCTTGGTGCAACTTAGAGGAGATCTTCTACTTTGGAGATTGTTTGTGTTCATCCATATTTGTAGCTCAAGAACAACAAGAAGGAGTTCTTGTTGTGCCCTTATATTTTTCATATCAATGTAAGGAAATTTCTTCTCTTATATAAATGTCTTTATATTTGCATGCATGTTACATAGATCATTAATGTGACACCCTCAAATTTGCGGAAAGAAAAAAAAATAATTTAAATACATAACGAAGGGTGTCATAAATAAAAAGGTTCATTACAAAAGAAAGTTAATATTATACATAAGAATTATACAAGACGGAAGACATATCTCCCGTATAAATACGGAAATAAAAGAGTGTATAATAATATACAATCTAAGAACCGAATATAGGTCCAAGGTAAATACTTCGCTCGCTAGCTCGTCAATGTACCCCAAATATGCATCACCACCTGTTCGACCGCATTAAATAGAAACACGGAAGCCACAGTCAGTGGGGAGTAACTCCGAGTCCTCCCAGCCACGAAATGTCGAGTTTAATGAAACATGAATAACATAAAAGCAATGTATATGGAAAATACAAAACTTAAACATATATGATATGCTTTTCATGTTATGAAACAGATAACTAACAAATAACCTAGCATGTGAAAGCGATCATGTGAAACCGATAATAAACTATAACTCGAGGTAGGGAAGCTGGTATGCTAGCTCAGAGGTTCCTCTCAGAAACATGGCCGTGATACACTCAAACCCTAATCAACACGTAATCATGTGAATCAGTTAACAATCGGTAATCCAAACTCTATCAATCGTAGCCGGCTTGCATCTCACCTTCTAAAACTCATAGAATCATACAAACATGAAAGACCAATACTTCTACAAACAGGCATAAGTTCTTAGAACCGTCAATAGTCATCTGTAACTCGAGGCTATACCACAAGGTAGGAAAACATCCTAGTCCTAGACTGATCATACCTAGCGACAACAGCTATTCCATTCCCCGTCCCATGACATAACCGTCTATGAGAAACGCTACTAGGCGACCCCCTAAGCAGAGATGGCTAGTACTTAAGCTGGCTCCAGTCCCAAAACGGATCAGGCAGCCATGCCCCGACTTGGAGATAAGCCCCCCAGGCCGTGACACAAAAGTTATCAAGCAGTGAACTCCATATGCTCGTTAAAGATATTACGGCCTATCAATGTCATGGTCCAAGATACTCATTTAGAATTAGAATGGTCAAGACGCCATATACTCATAATTATCTATGGGTACTTAGTCAACACGACACCAACCATATAATCAAACAGTCACAGGGAAAACTTCCTATCATGTAACTAATTGCATATAAATCATATTCAAATATCATATCGCCTCATATCTACTAAGGCTAATTCAATAATTAAATAAAACCTTACTTGAAGACAAATCCCCGACCCGAGTCCCGCGACGGGTCATCAGTCAAAACGGGGCTGACTAGATCTTAGTTTGACCAAACCCGTTTGGTCAAACCGGCTAGAAAAAGAGTCTTTATCACATAGACATAAAATCAACATATTCATTACATGTTATTTTATTAAAACTTCTAACATGTGAGTTATTATATTATACCCAAAACCCGTTTGACTAAAAGGATATTCCATTAAACTACGATCTCGTCTTATAATTCCTAACATGTGAGAAATAATAATTTTTATGAAAACCTTTTTAATTAAATATTTTACTTATTAATATTTCCCACTTGCTAAATATTACAAAACACGATAAAAATGACGATAAATCAAAAACCGTCACAAGTCCCAAAGTGGGACCCACGGGCTGAGTTTGGGCCGGACCCACATGGGCCTGGATGGGCCCACGGACAGATTTGGGCCTGTTTTGGCTGTTTTGACAATTTTAATAAAAACCGTTCTAATTATTTCCCGCATGCTTTAACATAATTAAAACCCGTCAAAACAACAATTAAACAATCAAACATCGACACAACCCAAAGACCAAAACCCGGACCCACCATGGACCAACCCAGACAGGGTCTGAACCGGCCTGGACCGGTCTGGTTTGGTCCGGTTCAGCAGCCACCATAACCGGCCACTTCCACGGCCAACACCACCACCCATACAACTTAATTCTAACATGATTTTTCATTAACAACAACCATTTTAACAACCAATTTAACCATCAATCATACAAAAATCATTATTATGAAAAATCATCAAAATTCCTCAAGAACACTAAACATATTAAAATTTCCTAGACAACATAAGAAAAATCATAACTTATTAAAAATCATCAAAATTCATACAACATCATAAAAATCATAACTTAGGGAAAATCATCAAAATTTACCAAGAACACTAAACATATTATAAATTCATACAAAATCATAAAAATCATAACTTATGGTAAATCATCAAACTTTACCAAGAACACTAAACATATTATAAATTCATACAAAATCATAAAAAAATCATAACTTATTAAAAATCATCAAAATTCATCAACATGATAAAAAAAACAACTCCTTATCATATTACTACTAAAACTCCATAAATCATAAAAACATGAACTAAAACAAAGATGAACCAAAAACTAAAGAAACAAAGGCTAAAGCTATGTTACTAACTAAAATCATAAAAACCATAACATGAACCAAAACTAAAAGTCATGTGACATTATTTCGTCGAGTAAAACGGAATTGTTACCTTAGCTAGCAAAACACTTAGCACCAAAATAATAATAAGAAGTATAATATAAGAAACCCTTCTACTAATCTTCACCCAAAATATACGAGTCTACAAACTCGTCTTCAAAATCTTCCCCTATAAGAAAAGACAAGAAAACATTATTAGGAACTAAAAATATGAATTTCCATAATTAAAGGGGTGACAACGATCTTGACGGAATTGAAATTAAAACCATACGCGAGATGAGGAGCGAAGAGGAGAGTCTAGAAATAAAAACTTAGAACGGATTAATTAAGAAACGAAGATTTGATGAAGGTTGTGCTCAAGAACATGTTTAAAGAACAATTGATGAACGACGAAGAACACGAAGACGATTAAAGAAAGTGATATTTGATCGTTATTGATTTGTGAAAATGAAAAGTTGTTAGTGCGTGGAGTGGTGGTGAGCGGGTAAATTAGGACCAAACTAAGGGATGCGGGTTTTGAAAAGTGGTTACGTAATTGACTCGCGTTTAATAATTATTTTACGGTAAACGATTAATTATAATTAACGATAAAGTTAATTAAACTAAATATCAAGATATTATGATATTGTAATGAAAAATAATGAAAATATCAAGGCTTAAGAGTGGGTAAGGGAGCCGTGTGATGTTGAGCTTGTCGGGTCCGATTTCGAGCGTTTTGCGTAGGTTTCGTTAACTGATCGATAAAGTGAAATAATATCTAGATATTATGATATTATTATCAAAAGTAATGAAAATATCAAGCCCTATTAGAGGACTAAAAGAGCCGTGTAACATGGTGAGGAATCGGTCTGTTTTTGAGCGATTTGCGTAATCTTCGTTGACGGATCGATAAAGTAATTAAATATCTAGATATTTTGATTAGTTTAATCAAAATAATTAAAATATCTAATTGTGAGTGGAAAGCGATGACACGCGCGTGTGACTCATGCCAAAGTCGAGTTCCGATTTTGTTTCGCGCTTTACGATGAGTCGGGAATAGTTAAATGACGTTCGGTTAAAACCGTAAAAGTTATTCTTTAAATTCCGAATAAATTCAAAAATAATTATATTAAATTATGATAAATCTTAATAAATCTAAATAAAAATAAATCAAAAATATTATTTTTTTAAATAAAATTTCGGTCTTCAAACTTATGAAGCGAGTCGGGAAAAGTCAACGAAAGTCAAAGTCGACTTAAAAGTCAAGAAAAGTCAAAGATGACTTAAAAGTTAAGAAAAGTTTATGACGACTTAAAAGTCAAGAAAAGTCAATGACGACTTTAAAAAGTCAAGAAAAGTCAAAGACGACTTAAAAGTCAAGAAAAGTCAAAGATGACTAAAAACGGTCTTTTCATGGAATCCCTCAAAAATTCCAAATACGAACGAGGAATTTTAAAATAAGACTCGGAACAAAAATTCCTATTTTAAAAACTTAAGTTCTACCGAAAAGTGTTAGTAAATATTTTTACTAGAAAAATCGGGTACTTTTCGGGTTGTTACAATCACCCCTCCTTTTAAAAAGTTTCGTCCTCGAAACTTAGAAGAAGGAACGTAACCTATATGTAGGTCTATTTCAAAACTGTTAAAATATACTTGTAATAAAATATAGGATCTCATCTACCGAACGGCAGGTTCTCGTCAGCAGTCATGAATATCGATAGAAGAAACGGAATCTTCGAACGGTTAAATCGAATGGAAAGAGGCAAGAAAGAAGGAAATTTACCTCAAGTAAAGAGCTCGGGATATTTAGCTAACATTTTAGATTCGGGTTCCCAAGTTTCAGATTCGACGTTTCCACAACGCCAAAGGATACGAACTAAAGGTACCACCTTGTTTCGGAGTTGTTTGTTAGCCCTTTCAAGTATACGAATCGGCCTTTCTTCCAAAGCCAAATTAGGTTCCAAGTCCAACACTTCTTCTTGAATAATATGACTCGGATCACTGATATACTTCTTCAATTGCGAAACATGGAACACATCATGAACTTTGCTCAAGTTCGGAGTCAATTCCAGACGATAAGCAACAGGACCAACTCTTTGAAGCACACGAAACGGTCCAATATATTTAGGACTCAACTTCCCTTTCACTCCAAACCGTTTCACTCCCTTCATTGGTGATACTTTAAGGAATACCCGATCATCAACATCAAACTCAAGTGGTCGACGACGAACATCGGCATAAGATTTCTGTCTATCTTGAGCGGCTTTCATTCGTTCACGAATGACTTGAACTTGATCGATCGTCTCAGTAACTATGTCGGGACTCAACATATGATCATCTTGCACTTGATCCCAACAAACAGGACTACGGCATTTCCTACCGTATAAAGCCTCGTATGGTGACATCTTGATAGAAGCATGATAACTGTTGTTATAAGAAAATTCCACCAAAGGCAAACTCTTCTCCCAAGATGTATGAAAATCTAAGGCACAAGCTCGAAGAAGATCTTCCAAGGTTTGGATTGTTCTCTCAGTTTGACCATCAGTAGCGGCATGAAAAGCGGTGCTCATCAACAATTTACTACCCATGGCTTCTTGTAAGGCTGTCCAGAATCGGGAACAGAATCTCGGATCACGATCTGAAACTATATCTTTAGGAACTCCATGATAGCGTACTATCTCTTTCACATAGGCACCTGCTAAAACATCTATCTTCCAAGTCTCTTTGATAAGCACAAATCTGGCACACTTGGTTAGACGGTCTACAATAACCCAGATGGCATCCTTTCCACTAGAAGTCCTAGGTAAAGCCATCACGAAGTCCATAGAAATAGACTCCCATTTCCACATAGGAATTTCCAAAGTTTGGCCGCAAACCTCCGGGTCTTTGATGTTCGATCTTCACCTTCTGACAAGTAAGACATCTACTAACATACTCCTTTACTTCAATCTTCATCCTAGGCCACCAAAATTGTGGTCTCAAATCTTTATACAGTTTGTCACCGCCAGGATGAATAGAATAAGGAGAAAGGTGAGCTTCATCAAGTATTCTCTTTCTCAACTCGGCACTTCTCGGAACATACATTCTACCATGTTAACGAAGGTAGCCATCATTATCCACCACACAATCCTTAGCTTGCCCAAGTGATATTTTTGCTCGAATGGCGATAAAAGTAGCATCCTCCGGTAAACAAGTACGAATCTCTCGATAAAAATCAGGTTCCGCGGTCAAAGCACCAATATAATCAAATCCTTTCCCCACGAACTGTATCTGAAGCTTCTGAAATTCGGTTACTAGTTCATCGGGTAAAGTACCAAGAGCATTTAATGAATGACTAGTCTTCCTACTCAAAGCATCTGCTACGACATTTGCTTTTCCCTCGTGATAAATCAACTCAGCATCATAATCATTCACTAACTCCAACCATCTTCTCTGCCTCATGTTCAATTCCTTCTGAGTAAAAATGCACCTCAATCTCTTATGATCGGTGTAAATTCGGCAATGAACTCCAATAAGATAATGTCTCCAAGTTTTCAAGGCATGTACTACAGCTGCTAACTCAAGATCATGAGTCGGATAATTCACTTCATGACCCCTGAGTTGTCGAGAAGCATAAGCAATAACCTTTCTATTCTGCATCAAGACACATCCCAAACCATGCTTTGAAGCATCACAATAAACATCATAGTCGGCTTCATCATCTGGTAAAGTTAGAACCGGTGCGGTAGTCAATCTCTTCTTCAATTCTAAGAAGGCAACTTCACATTCATCATTCCAAATATACTTTGCTTCCTTCTTTAGCAATTGAGTCATCGGTCTTGCTAATTTGGAGAAATCTTGCACAAACCGACGATAATAACCCGCTAAACCAAGGAAACTCCGTATCTCGGACACCTTTTTCGGACTTTTCCAATCCACAACCGCCTTAAAAACAGAAGAAAACCCCTCCCCCACCGCCCCTCCCCCTCCATCACCAAACAAAATACCAATTTTTAATTCTTATCACCATAACACCGTCTTTCGAAATGACATGACCAAGGAAAGATACCTCGGGCAACCAGAATTCACATTTGGAGAATTTAGCATACCACTTTTGGCGTCGAAGAACACCCAAAATGGTTCGAAGATGAATAGCATGTTCTTCCTTAGATTTTGAAAAGATCAGAATGTCCTCAATGAATACCACCACACATTTATCAAGATACTCCCGGAAGGTACGATTCATCTGATCCATGAATATAGCTGGAGCGTTAGTCAAACCGAATGGCATCACATTGAATTCGAAATGACCATACCTCGAGCTGAAAGCAGTCTTCGGAATATCTGCTTCCCGAACGGGAATCTGATTATAACCCGATCTAAGATCAATCTTGGAAAAAATAGAAGCACCCCGTAACTGGTCAAAAAGATCATTAATACGAGGAAGAGGATATTTGTTTTTGATGGTAACACGGTTCAATTCACGGTAATCAATGCACATTCGCATAGAACCGTCTTTCTTCTTGACAAATAATACGGGAGCACCCCAAGGAGAAGCACTAGGCCTAATAAACCCTTTCTCAATTAAATCATCAAGTTGAATTCTCAACTCCTTCAATTCAGAAGGAGCCATACGATAAGGAGCTTTGGCAATTGGTCCAGTTCCAGGAACTAGATCAATGGAAAATTCAACATCCCTTTCAGGAGCAATCCCGGGTAATTCATCGGGAAATACATCGGTAAATTCTCGAACAATAGGAACATCCTTCAAAGAAGGAAGAGAAGAATCGGAAGTAGTCACTACACATAGAAATGCTTTATGACCCTTCTTCAAAACGTTCAACATTTTCATAGCGGAAATTAACTTCACACAAGCTTGCTTTCTAACCCCTTGATAAGAAATACGAGCACCCAAAGGACTTTTAAGAATAATTTTCTGATCAAGGCACTCGAATCGAGCATGATAAGTAGATAACCAATCCATGCCCAAAATAATATCGAACTCTTCAAGAGGAAAACGTAAAAGATTCGCCGGAAAAATAGATCCATTTATGGATATTGGAATGTCGTAATGAAGATAAGAACATGAAAATACTTCTCCGGATGGTAACGATATAGGAGTAGTTTCTCCTACTGAAGCTTTAAGCGGTAACTTATCGGATAGTCTCATGGAAATAAAAGATAAAGCAGCTCCCGTGTCAAATAAAATTAAACACGGTAAATCATAAATCGAGAACATACCCGTCACAATATCGGGTTGGGCATCCGCCTCAGCACGGCTCATAATAAAGATACGACCCTTAGGTCGCCCCGAAATAACCGGTGTAGAAACCGTCTTCTTCCTCTCGGGACATTCATTAAACCTGTGCCCCGGTTTTTGACAATTAAAACATACTAGGGGCTTGTTGTAGCAACCAACACCCGGATGAATAGGCCTCTTGCACCGAAAGCACATACGATCTTTAAGATCGTTGTTGTTGCTCGGGATAAAGGGACGGTTTCTCTGATTAGCTTGTCCACCCTGAAAGTTTCTCCTCTTGTTTGGAAAAGAGGGAGAAAAGGAAGGACGGGAAGAAGGATATAAAGGTCTCTTGCCAAAGGCATTAGGAGCAACATAAGAAGCACGAGCTTCCTCGGCAATCTCCCGGATAGAACTCTCCGCCCAAATGGCATCATTATAGATCGAGACAAAAGAAGTGGAACCTCTACTGATCTTCCCCTTTATCTGGGGAGAAAGCTTTCCCAAATAAAAGAAAGCTTTGTCTTCCTCTACTCTAATAAGTCGAGTGGCATAATGAGCCAACTCATTAAACCGAGTAGTAAACTCCTGAACAGAAAGAAGTCCTTGTTTAAAATCCATGAACTCCTTCAACTTTTGCTGTCTCAACTCATCGGGGTAAAACCTCGCTTCCAAGAGCTCACGGAAACGAGTCCACCCGAAATTAGGCTCCAACTTCGCGGTAGGACCCGAAAGAGTCCACCACTGATCCGCTTCCTTCTCTAAGAAGTGAGAAGCTAGCCGGACCTTGTCCTCTTCAAGGACATCGTAAAGGGAAAAACTCTTCTCCATCTCTCGTAACCACACCGAAAGTTTAACGGGATCAACTTCGCCATCGTAGGTTTTTGCTTGGCTCCTCGATAGCTGTGAAGCAACCCACGTATAACTCCCGTGTCTCTCCCGATCAGGAACAGGAGTAGGAATCGGATTTGCTTGCTGGTTTTGCAGATTTTGCTGGTTTTGGATAATAACGGTAAGAGCTGCTAAAATAGTGTTGTCAATCCTCGGAGGCATCTTGCAAAATTAAAACACAGATTAGTACTTATCATTTAGCAGGAACAAAGAGACTACAACATAAATCCTAATCTACCCATCTTACCCTTCTATCTCACGGTTTATTATTTTGTTAAGGTCAAGTTATTTATAAAAGGGTACACAAACGTGCGTCGGGAGCAAAATAGCTCTGATACCAACTGTGACACCCTCAAATTTGCGGAAAGAAAAAAAAAATTATTTAAATACATAAAAGAAATATAATAATACATAACGAAGGTGTCATAACATAAAAAGGTCATTTACAAAACAGAAATAATATTCTACAAACGAAATGTACAAGACGGGAGACATATCTCCCGTATAAATACGGAAATAAAAGTGTATCTAATAATATACAAACTATGAACCGAATATAGTTCCAAGGTAAAATACTTCGCTCGCTAGCTCGTCATGTACCCCAAAATATGCATCACCACCTGTTCGACCGCATTAAATATAAACACGGAAGCCACAGTCAGTGGGGAGTAACTCCGAGTTCTCCAGCCACGAAATGTCGAGTTTAATGAAACATGAATAACATAAAAGCAATGTATATAGAAAATACAAAACCTTAACATATATGATATGCCCTTTCATGTTATGAAACAGTTAACTAACATATAACCTAGCATATGAAAGCTATCATGTGAATTCGGTAATAAAATATAACTCGAGGTAGGGAAGCTGGTCTGCTGGCTCAGCGGTTACCAAGTAACATGGCCCTGATACACTCAAACCCTAATCAACACGTAATCATGTGAATCAGTTAACAACCGTTAATCCAAACTCTATCAAGCCTAGCCGGCTTGCATCTCACCTTCTAGAACTCATAGAATCATACATACATGAAAGACTAATACTTCTACAAACAGGCATAAGTTCTTAGCCCAGTCAATAGTCGACTTCTGTAACTCGAGGCTATACCACAAGGTAGGAAAACATCCTAGTCCTAGACTGATCAGACCTAGCGACAACAGCTATTCCGTTCCCCTTCCCATGACATAACCGTCTATGAGAAACTCTACTAGGCGACCCCCTAAGCAGAGATGGCTAGTACTTAAGCTGGCTCCAGTCCCAAAACGGATCAGCATCCATGCCCCGACTTGGAATATAACCCCCGCCAAGCCGAACACAAAAGCTATCAATCAGTGAACTCCATATGCTCGTTAAAGATAGTACGGGCCTATCAATGTCATGGTCCAAGATACTCATTTAGAATTAGAATGGTCAAGACGCCATATACTCATAATTCTCTATGGGTACTTAGTCAACACGACACCAACCATATAATTAACCAGTCACGGGAAAAACATCCTATCATGTGACTAATTGCATATAAATCATATTCAAATATCATATCGCCTCATATCTACTAAGGCTAATTCATTAATTAAATACAACCTTACTTGAAGACAAATCCCCGACCCGAGTCCCGCTACGGGTCATCAGTCAAAACGGGGCTGACTAGATCTTAGTTTGACCAAACCCGTTTGGTCAAACCGGCTAGAAACAGAGTCTTTATCACATAGACATAAAATCAACATATTCATTACATGTTATTTTATTACTACTTCTAACATGTGAATTATCATATTATACCCAAAAACCCGTTGGACTAAAAGGATATTAACTTAAACTACGGTCTCGTCTTATAATTTCTAACATGTGAGAAATAATAATTTAATGAAAACCTTTTTAATTAAATATTTTACTTATTAATATTTCCCGCTTGCTAAATATTACAAAACACGATAAAAATGACGATAACTAAAAAACCGTCACAAGTCCCAAAGTGGGACCCACGGGCTGAGTTGGGCCGGACCCCACATGGACTTAGATGGGCCCCACGGGCCTGTTTTGCTTAAAATGGCTGGTTTGATTAAAATTTCTAAAACCGCTTCTTAAAAATTCCCGCATGTTTTAACATATTTAAAACCCGTCCAAACAACCATTAAACTATCAAACATCGACACAACCCAAAGACCAAATCCCGGACCCACCATGGACCAACCCAGACCGGTCTGAACCGGCCTGGACCGGGCTGGTTGGTCCGGTTCAGCCCCTTCCCCACGGTTCACCAACAAACAACACCAAAATCAATTCCAACTTGTTTTAATCATCAAACAACCATTTTAACATCCATCCTTACAAAAATCATTATTATTAAAAATCATCAAAATTTGTCAAGAACACTAAAACAACATAAAAATCATAACTTAGTAAAAATAATTAAAATTCTTCAAGAATAATAAATCATCATAAAAATTTCCTACAACTCAAAAATCATCAAAAACAATAAATCATCATAAAAATTCTCTACAACTTAAAAATCATCCAAAATCATAAAACAACAATAAAATTCCATGCAACATAAAAATGTCATCAAAAATCATAAAACAACAATAAAATTCCATACAACATAAAAATCATCAAAAATCATAAAACAACATAATAACCACTACTTAACATATTACTAGCTAAAAATCCATAAATCATAAAACATGAACCAAAAATATAAAGATGAACCAAAATCCAAATAAATAAAACTAAGACTATATTACTAACTCAAATCCTAAATAACCATAACATGAACATAAACTAAAACCTATGTGACATTAATTCGTCGAGTAAATCGGAATTGTTACCTTAGCTAGCAAAACCCACTTAGCACCAAATAATAAGAAGTAATAATTAAGAAAACCCTTCTACTAGTCTTCACCCAAAATATAAGAGTCCCCAAATTCGTCTTCAAACTCTTCCCCTATAAGAAATAACAAGAAAAACAATTATTAGAACTTAAACTTAATTTTCCATAATTAAATGTTGAAAACGATCTTGACGGAATGGAAAATAAACCGTACTAGAAGATGGAGAGCGAAGAGGAGATCCTAGAAATATAAATTAGGAAGGATTTAATTAAGAAATGAAGGATTTATGGAGGTTTTGCTCAAGAACGATGAAGAACATAAGATGAACAACGAAGAACACGAAGAACGATTTAATAAAGTGATGTTTTGATCTTATTTTGATTTGTTGAAAGATGAAAAGTTGTTTGTGAGTTATGATGGGTGGTGGAGCCGTGTGTTTATAGGCAAATAAGGCTGTCGGATTTTGAATTCGTTGTTACGTAATTGACTCGCGTTTAATAATTATTTTACGGTAAACGATTTAATATAATTTACGATAAAGTTAATATCAAGATATTATGATATTAAAATGAAAAATAATGAAACTATCAAGGCTTAAGAGTGGGTAAGGGAGCCGTGTGATGTTGAGCTTGTCGGGTCCGATTTCGAGCGTTTTGCGTAGTTTTCGTTAACTGATCGATAAAGCAAATAGTTATCTAGATATTATGATATATTAATCAAAAGTAATGAAAATATCAAGGGCTATTAGAGCACTAAATTAGCCGTGTGATATGGTGAGGATTCGGTCTGTTTTTGCTCGATTTGCGTAATCTTCGTTGACGGATCGATAAAGTAAGTAAATATCTAGATATTTTGATTATTTTAATCAAAATAAATAAAACATCTAATGGTGAGTGGAAAGCGATGACATCACCGTGTGACTCATGCCAAAGTCGAGTTTCGATTTTGTTGCGCGCATTACGATGCGTCGGGAATAGTTAAATGACGTTCGATTAAAACCGTAAAGTTATTCTTTAAATTCCGAATAAATTCAAAATAATTATATTAAATTATGATAAATCCTAATAAATCTTAATAAAAATAAATCAAAAATATAATTTTTTTAAATAAAATTTCGGTCTTCAAAATCGCAAGACGAGTCGGGAAAAGTCAACGAAAGTCAAAGTCGACTTAAAAGTCGAGAAAAGTCAAAACTGACTTAAAAGTCAAGAAAAGTTTCTGACGACTTAAAAATCAATAAAAAGTCAATGACGACTTTAAAAAGTCAAGAAAAAGTCAAAGACGTTTTAAAAGTCAAGAAAAGTCAAAGATGACCAAAAACGGTCTTTTCATGAAATCTCTCAAAAATTCCAAATACGAACGCGGAATTTCAAAATACGACTCGGAACAAAAATTCCTATATTAAAAACTTAAGTTCTACTGAAAAGTATCCATAAGCTATTGCTTAAGCAAATTGGGTACTTTTCGGGTTGTTACAATCACCCCTCCTTTTAAAAAGTTTCGTCCTCGAAACTTAGAAGAAGGAACGTAACATATATGTAGGTCTAGTTCAAAACTGTTAAAAATATATTTGTAATAAAATACGGGGTCTTATCTACGGAACGGCAGGTTCTCGTCAGCAGTCACGAATATCGGTAGAAGGAACGGCATCTTCGAACGGTTACATCGAATAGGAAGAGGAAAGAAAGAAGGAAATTTACCTCAAGCAAAGAGCTCGGGATATTTAGCTAATATTTTAGCTTCGGGTTCCCAAGTTTCTGATTCGACGTTTCCACAACGCCAAAGGATACGAACTAAAGGTACCACTTTGTTTCGGAGTTGTTTGTTAGCCCTTTCAAGTATACGAATCGGCCTTTCTTCCAAAGCCAAATTAGGTTCCAAGTCCAACACTTCTTCTTGAATAATATGACTCGGATCACTGATATACTTCTTCAACTGAGACACATGGAACACATCATGAACTTTGTTCAAGTTCGGAGGCAATTCCAAACGATAAGCAACAGGGCCAACTCTTTGAAGCACGCGAAACGGTCCAATATATTTAGGACTCAACTTCCCTCTCACTCCAAACCGTTTCACTCCTTTCATTGGTGACACTTTAAGAAATACTCGGTCTTCAACATCAAATTCAAGCGGTCGTCGACGAACATCGGCATAGGATTTCTGTCTATCTTGAGCGGCTTTCATTCGTTCACGAATGACTTGAACTTGATCGATCGTTTCAGTAACAATGTCTGGACTCAACATATGATCATCTTGCACTTGATCCCAACAAACAGGACTACGGCATTTCCTACCGTATAAAGCCTCGTATGGTGACATCTTGATAGATGCATGATAACTGTTGTTATAAGAAAATTCCACCAAAGGCAAACACTTCTCCCAAGATGTATGAAAGTCTAAAGCACAAGCACGAAGAAGATCTTCCAAGGTTTGGATCGTTCTCTCAGTTTGACCATCAGTAGCGGCATGAAAAGCTGTGCTCATCAACAATTTACTACCCATGGCTTCTTGCAAAGCTATCCAGAATCGGGAACAGAATCTCGGATCACGATCGGAAACTATACTTTTAGGTACTCCATGGTAGCGCACTATCTCATCCACATAAGCACGGGCTAAGACATCGATACTCCAAGTCTCTTTAATAGGCACGAATCTGGCACACTTGGTTAGACGGTCCACAATAACCCAGATGGCATTCATTCCCCTAGACGTTTTAGGTAACGCCATCACGAAGTCCATAGAAATAGACTCCCATTTCCACAGAGGAATCTCCAAAGGCTGTAATAAACCTCCGGGTTTTTGATGTTCGATCTTCACCTTCTGACAAGTAAGACA
>JAIUZE010046718.1:0-51225 GCA_022085475.1 Heliosperma pusillum
TCGTTTCTCGGTCTGACCATCAGTAGCGGCATGAAAAGCTGTGCTCATCAACAATTTACTACCCATGGCTTCTTGCAAAGCTGTCCAGAAGCGGGAACAGAATCTCGGATCACGATCGGAAACTATACTTTTAGGTACTCCATGGTAGCGCACTATCTCATCCACATAAGCACGGGCTAAGACATCGATACTCCAAGTCTCTTTAATAGGCACGAATCTGGCACACTTGGTCAGACGGTCCACAATAACCCAGATAGCATTCATTCCCCTAGACGTTTTAGGTAACGCCATCACGAAGTCCATAGAAATAGACTCCCATGTCCACAGAGGAATCTCCAAAGGCTGTAATAAACCTCCGGGTCTTTGATGTTCGATCTTCACCTTCTGACAAGTAAGACATCTACGAACATACTCCTTAACTTCAATCGTCATCCTAGGCCAACCAGAATTGCGTGATGGGGGTCTCTCAAATCTTTATACATTTGTTCGCCACCCGGATGAATAGAATAAGGAGAAAGGTGAGCTTCATCAAGTATTCTCTTCCTCAACTCGGCACTTCTCGGAACATACATTCGACCATGGTAACGAAGGTAGCAATCATTATCCACCACACAATCCTTTGCTTGCCCAAGTGATATTTTTGCTCGAATGGCGATAAAAGTAGCATCCTCCGGTAAACAAGTACGAATCTCACGATAAAAATCAGGTTCCGCAGTCAAAGCACCAAGATAATCAAATCCCTTCCCAACAAACTGTATCTGAAGCTTCTGGAATTCGGTTACTAGTTCATCGGGTAAAGTACCAAGAGCATTTAATGAATGACTAGTCTTTCTAATCAAAGCATCTGCCACGACATTTGCTTTTCCCTCGTGATAAATCAACTCAGCATCATAATCATTCACTAACTCCAACCATCTTCTCTGCCTCATGTTCAATTCCTTCGGAGTAAAAATGCACCTCAAGCTCTTATGATCGGTGTAAATTCGGCAATGAACTCCAATAAGATAATGTCTCCAAGTTTTCAAGGCATGTACTACAGCTGCTAACTCAAGATCATGAGTCGGATAATTCACTTCATGAACCCTGAGTTGTCGAGAAGCATAAGCAATGACTTTTCTATTCTGCATCAAGACACATCCCAAACCATTCTTTGAAGCATCACAATATACATCATACTCCGCTTCATCATCTGGTAAAGTTAAGATCGGTGCGGTAGTCAATCTCTTCTTCAATTCTAAGAAGGCAACTTCACATTCATCATTCCAAATATACTTTGCTTCCTTCTTTAGCAATTGAGTCATCGGTCTTGCTAATTTGGAGAAATCTTTCACAAACCGACGATAATAACCTGCTAAACCAAGGAAACTCCGTATCTCGTACACATTTTTCGGACTTTTCCAATCCACAACCGCCTCAATTTTAGCTGGATCGACCATAACACCGTCTTTGGAAATGACATGACCAAGGAAAGATACCTCGGGCAACCAGAATTCACATTTGGAGAACTTAGCATACCACTTTTGGCGTTGAAGAACGCTCAAAATGGTTCGAAGGTGATCAGCATGTTCTTCTTTAGATTTAGAAAAGATCAGAATGTCATCAATAAATACCACCACACATTTATCAAGATACTCCCGGAAGGTACGATTCATCTGATCCATGAATATAGCTGTAGCGTTAGTCAAACCGAATGGCATCACATTGAATTCGAAATGACCATACCTCGAGCTGAAAGCAGTCTTCGGAATATCTGCTTCCCGAACGGGAATCTGATGATAACCCGATCTAAGATCAATTTTAGAGAAGGTAGAAGCACCCCGTAACTGGTCAAAAAGATCATTGATACGAGGAAGAGGATATTTGTTTTTGATTGTGACACGGTTCAATTCACGGTAATCAATGCACATTCGCATAGAACCGTCTTTCTTCTTGACAAATAATACGGGAGCACCCCAAGGAGAAGCACTAGGCCTAATAAAACCTTTCTCAATTAAATCATCAAGTTGAATTCTCAACTCCTTCAATTCAGAAGGAGCCATTCGATAAGGAGCTTTGGCAATTGGTCCAGTTCCAGGAACTAGATCAATGGAAAATTCAACATCCCTTGCAGGAGCAATCCCGGGTAATTCATCGGGAAATACATCGGGAAATTCCCGAACAATAGGAACATCCTTTAAAGAAGGAAGAGAAGAATCGGAAGTAGTCACTACACATAGAAATGCTTGATGACCCTTCTTTACATTCAACATTTTCATAGCTGAAATTAACTTCACACTAGCTTGTTTTCTAACCCCTTGATAAGAAATACGAGCACCCAAAGGACTTTTAAGAATAATTTTCTGATCACGGCACTCGAATCGAGCATGATAAGTAGATAACCAATCCATGCCCCAAATAATATCGAACTCTTCAAGAGGAAAACGTAAAAGATTCGCCGGAAAAATAGATCCATTTATGGATATTGGAATGTCGGAATGAAGATAAGAACATGAAAATACTTCTCCGGACGGTAATGAAATTGGAGTACTTTCTCCTACTGAAGCTTTAAGCGGTAACTTATCGGATAGTCTCATGGAAATAAAAGATAAAGAAGCTCCCGTGTCAAATAAAATTAAACACGGTAAATCATAAATCGAGAACATACCCGTCACAATATCAGGTTGGGCATCCGCCTCAGCCCGGCTCATAATAAAAATACGACCCTTAGGTCCCCCAGAAATAACCGGTGTAGACACCGTACCCTTCCTCTCAGGACATACATTCGCCTTGTGACCCGATTTCTGGCAAATAAAGCACACAAACGGCTTGTTGAAGCAGCCAACACCCGGGTGAATAGGCATCTTGCATGTAAAGCAGACACGACCTCGCGCCCCCTTTCATTCGGGAAAGTGTCGTTGTTGCTCCTTTGCCTTCTCCTAGGACGCACAAAGGGACTGGTTTCTCTGGTTTTGCCGATCCGCGTCTGAAAGTTTCTCCTCTTGTTGAAAAAGGGAGAAAAGGAGGTCGAGCAGAAGAATAAAGGCTCTTTTGCCCAAGGTCATTAGGACACATAGAAGCCTCGAGTCTTCTCGGCAATCTCCCTGATAGAACTCTCCGCCCAGATGGCATCATTATAGATCGAGACAAAGGAAGTGGAACCTCTACTAATCTTCCCCTTTATCTGGGGAGAAAACTTCCCCAGATAAAAGAAAGCCTTGTCTTCCTCTACCCTAATAAGACGAGTGGCATAATGAGCCAACTCATTGAACCTGGTAGTAAACTCCTGAACAGAAAGAAGTCCTTGTTTAAAATCCATGAACTCCTTCAATTTTTGCTGTCTCAACTCGTCGGGGTAAAACCTCGCTTCCAAGAGCTCACGGAAACGAGTCCACCCGAAATTATGCTCCAACTTCGCGGTAGGACCCGAAAGAGTCCACCACTGATCCGCTTCCTTCTCTAAGAAGTGAGAAGCTAGACGGACCTTGTCCTCTTCAAGGACATCGTAAAGAGAAAAACTCTTCTCCATCTCTCGTAACCACACCGAAAGTTTAACGGGATCAACTTCGCCATCGTAGGGTTTTGCTTGGCTCCTCGATAGCTGTGAAGCAACCCACGTATAACTCCCGTGTCTCTCCCGATCAGGAACAGGAGTAGGAATCGGATTAGCTTGCTGGTTTTGCAGATTTTGCTGGTTTTGGATAATTACGGTAAGAGCTGCTAAAATAGTGTTGTCACTCCTCGGAGGCATCTTGCAAAATGAAAACACAGATTAGTACTTATCATTTAGCAAGAACAAAGAGACTACAACATAAATCCTAATCTACCCATCTTACCCTTCTATCTCACGGTTTATTATTTCTTAAGGTCAAGTTAATTATGCAAGGGTACACAAACGTGCGTCGGGAGCAAAATAGCTCTGATACCAACTGTGACACCCTCAAATTTGCGGAAAGAAAAAAATATTTTAAATACATAAAAGATACGAATACAATACGAAGGTGTCATTACATAATAAAAGGTTCGTTACAATACGGAATAAAATTCTACAAAAGAAATATACAAGACGGGAGACATATCTCCCGTATAAATACGGAAATAAACTAGTGTATAATAATATACAAACTATGAACCGAATATAGGTCCAAGGTAAATACTTCGCTCGCTAGCTCGTCAATGTACCCCAAATATGCATTCACCACCTGTTCGACCGCATTAAATATAAACACGGAAGCCACCGTCAGTGGGGAGTAACTCCGAGTTCTCCCAGCCACGAAATGTCGAGTTTAATGAAACATGAATAACATAAAAGCAATGTATATGGAAAATACAAAACTTAACATATAAAATATGCTTTTCATGTTATGAAACAAATAACTAACATATAACCTATCATAGGAAAGCTATCATGTGAATCCGATAATAAAATATAACTCGAGGTAGGGAAGCTGGTATGCTGGCTCAGCGGTTACCATGTAACATGGCCCTGATACACTCAAACCCTAATCAACACGTAATCATGTGAATCAGTTAACAATCGGTACTCCAAACTCTATCAATCCTAGCCGGCTTGCATCTCACCTTCTAGAACTCATAGAATCATACATACATGAAAGACTTATACTTCTACAAAACAGGCATAAGTTCTTAGTACCGTCCATAGTCGATTGTAACTCGAGGCTATACCACAAGGTAGGAAAACATCCTAGTCCTAGACTGATCAGACCTAGCGACAACAGCTATTCCATTCCCCGTCCCATGACATAACCGTCTATGAGAAACTCTACTAGGCGACCCCCTAAGCAGAGATGGATAGTACTTAAGCTGGCTCCAGTCCCCAAGGGATTAGGTAACCATGCCCCGACTTGGATATAAACCCACCAATCCGGGACACAAAAGCTATTAACCATGAACTATATACTAGTTAAAGACAGTACGGACCTATCAATGTCATGGTCCAAGATACTCATTTAGAATTACAATGGCCGAACCAAACTAATATCTTAACTCAGAGGTTACCTTTAAAACATGGCCAAGATACGACTTAACATCCCATATAATCGTAATTCTCTATGGGTACTTAGTCAACACGACACCAACCATATAATCAAAACAGTCACGGGAAAAACATCCTATCATGTGACTAATTGCATATAAATCATAATCAAATATCATATCGCCTCATATCTACTAAGGCTAATTCATTAATTAAATACAACCTTACTTGAAGACAAATCCCCGACCCGAGTCCCGCGACGGGTCATCAGTCAAATCGGGGCTGACTAGATCTTAGTTTGACCAACCCGTTGGATCAAACCGGCTAGAAGCAGAGTCTTTATCACATAGACATAAAATCAACATATTCATTACATGTTATTTTATTACTACTTCTAACATGTGAATTATCATATTATACCCAAAACCCGCTTGAATTAAATGATCTCAACGTAAACTAATCTCGTATTATAATTTCTAACATGTGAGAAATAATAATTTTATGAAAACCTTTTTAATTAAATATTTACTTATTAATATTTCCCACTTGCTAAATATTACAAAACACGATAAAAATGACGATAACTCAAAAACCGACACGAGTCCCAAGGTGGGACCCACGGGCTGAATTGGGCTGACCTGGACACGGGCCTGACTGGGCCCCACGGCCTGATTTGGCCAAAAATGGCTGTTTTGCCTAAAAATTCTAAAACCGCTTCCTAATATTTTCCCGCATGCTTAACATATTTAAAACCCGTCAAAACAACAATTAAACAATCAAACATCGACACAACCCAAAGACCAAAACCCGGACCCACCATGGACCAACCCAGACCGGGTCTGAACCGGCCTGGACCGGTCTGGTTTGGTCCGGTTCTAGCCACACAATTCGGCCCCCACCAACAACAACATCAAATAAATTCCAACATGTTTTTAATCATCAAACAACCATTTTAACATCCATCCTTACAAAAATCATTATTATTAAAAATCATCAAAATTTGTCAAGAACACTAAAACAACATAAAAATCATAACTTAGTAAAAATCATTAAAATTCTTCAAGAACACTAAACTTGTTAAAATTTCATAAACAACATAAAAATCATAACTTAGTAAAAATCATTAAAATTCTTCAAGAATAATAAATCATCATAAAAATTTCCTACAACTTAAAAATCATCAAGAACAATAAATCATCATAAAAATTTCCTACAACTTAAAAATCATCACAAACAATAAATCATCATAAAAATTCCCTACAACTTAAAAAGCATCAAAAATCATAAAACAACATAAAAATTCCATAAAACATAAAAATCATCAAGAATCATAAAACAACATAAAAATTCCATAAAACATAAAAATCATCAAGAATCATAAAACAACATAATAACCACTACGTAACATATTACTAACTAAAAATCCATAAATCATAAAAACATGAACCAAAAATAAAGATGAACCAAAATCAAAAGAAACAAAACTAAAGACTATGTTACTAACTAAAATCCTAAATAACCATAACATGAACATAAACTAAAAGCTACAAAAACAAAACTAAGGCTATGTGACATTAATTCGTCGAGTAAAACGGAATTGTTACCTTAGCTAGCCAAAATCACTTAGCAGCAAAATATAAGAAGTATATAAATAAGAAAACCCTTCTACTAATCTTCACCCAATATATACGAGTCTCCAAACTCGTCTTCAAAATCTTCCCCTATAAGAAATAACAAGAAAACATCATTAGAACTAAAAATATGAATTTCCATAATTAAAGTGTTGAAAACGATCTTGACGGAATTAAAATTAAACCATACGTGAAGATGGAGAGCGAAGAGGAGAGTCTAGAAATATAAAGTAGGAAGGATTTAATTAAGAAACGAAGATTTTATGAATGTTTTGCTCAAGAACGATGAAGAACAAAAGATGAACGATGAAGAACACGAAGAACGATCAAATAAAGTGATGTTTTGATCTTAATTTGATTTGTTGTAAAATGAAAAGTTGTTTGTGAGTAAAGTGGAGTGGAGTTGGCCGTGAGTTTATAGACCAATAAAGGTGTTGAGTTTTGAAATTGTTGTTCCGTAATTGACTCGCGTTTAATAATTATTGTACGGTAAACGATTAAATATAATTAACGATAAAGTTAATTATAACAAATATCTAGATATTATGATTATTGTATCAAAAGAAATGAAAATATCAAGGCTATTAGAGGACTTTTTGAGCCGTGTGGTATGGTGACTTCCGGGTCTGTTTTTGCTCGATTTGCGTAATTTTCGTTAACGGATCGATAAAGTTAATAAATATCTAGATATTATGATTTGTTTAATCAAAACAATTAAAATATCTAGTTGTGAGTGGAAAACGATGACATGGGCGTGTGACTCATGCCAAAGTCGAGTTTCGATTTTGTTTCGCGCTTTACGATGAGTCGGGAATAGTTAAATGACGTTCGGTTTAAAACCGTAAAAGTTATTCTTTAAATTCCGAATAAATTCAAAATAATTATATTAAATTATGATAAATCCTAATAAATCTTAATAAAAATAAATCAAAAATATAATTTTTTTAAATAAAATTTCGGTCTTCAAAATCGAAAGACGAGTCGGGAAAAGTCAACGAAAGTCAAAGTTGACTGAAAAGTCGAGAAAAGTCGAATATGACTTAAAAGTCAAGAAAAGTTTATGACGACTTAAAAATCAATAAAAAGTCAATGACGACTTTAAAAAGTCAAGGAAAAGTCAAAGACGGTTTAAAAGTCAAGAAAAGTCAAAGATGACCAAAAACGGTCTTTTCATGAAATCTCTCAAAAATTCCAAATACGAACGCGGAATTTCAAAATACGACTCGGAACAAAAAATTCCTATATTAAAAACTTAAGTTCTACTGAAAAGTATCCATAAGCTATTGATTAAAAGCAAATTGGGTACTTTTCGGGTTGTGTTTACAATCACCCCTCCTTTTAAAAAGTTTCGTTCGGAAACTTAGAAAAGGAACGAACATATATGTAGGGTCTAGTTTCAAAAACTGTTAAAATATATTTGTAAGAAAATACCGGGGTCTTATATACGGACAACGGAACCTGGTTTCGTCCAGCAGACACGAAATCGATAGAAGGTACGAAATCTTCGAACGGTTAAATCGAATAGAAAGAGGAAAGAAGGAAGGAAATTTACCTCAAGCAAAGAGCTCGGGATATTTAGCTAACATTTTAGCTTCGGGTTCCCAAGTTTCTGATTCGACGTTTCCACAACGCCAAAGGATACGAACTAAAGGCACCACCTTGTTTCGGAGTTGTTTGTTAGCCCTTTCAAGTATACGAATCGGCCTTTCTTCCAAAGCCAAATTAGGTTCCAAGTCCAACACGTCTTCTTGAATAATATGACTCGGATCACTGATATACTTCTTCAACTGAGAAACATGGAACACATCATGAACTTTGCTCAAGTTCGGAGGTAATTCCAGACGATAAGCAACAGGACCAACTCTTTTAAGCACACGAAACGGTCCAATATATTTAGGCCTCAACTTCCCTTTCACTCCAAACCGTTTCACTCCTTTCATTGGTGACACTTTAAGAAATACTCGGTCTTCAACATCAAATTCAAGCGGTCGTCGACGAACATCGGCATAGGATTTCTGTCTATCTTGCGCGGCTTTCATTCGTTCACGAATGACTTGAAATTGATCGATCGTTTCAGTAACAATGTCGGGACTCAACATATGATCATCTTGCACTTGATCCCAACAAACAGGACTACGGCATTTCCTACCGTATAAAGCCTCGTATGGTGACATCTTGATAGAAGCATGATAACTGTTGTTATAAGAAAATTCCACCAAAGGCAAACTCTTCTCCCAAGATGTATGAAAGTCTAAGGCACAAGCACGAAGAAGATCTTCCAAAGTCTGGATCGTTCTCTCGGTCTGACCATCAGTAGCGGCATGAAAAGCAGTGCTCATCAACAATTTACTACCCATGGCTTCTTGCAAGGCTGTCCAGAATCGGGAACTGAATCTCGGATCACGATCTGAAACTATATCTTTAGGAACTCCATGGTAGCGTACTATCTCTTTCACATAGGCAATAGCTAAGACATCTATACTCCAATTTTCTCTGATAGGTACAAATCTGGCACACGTGGTTAGACGGTCTACAATAACCCAGATGGCATTCTTTTCCACTAGAAGTCCTAGGAAAGCCATCCGAAGTCCCATAGAAAATAGACTTCCCTTCCACAGAGGAATCTCAAAGGTTGCAGCAACCTCCGGGTCTTTGATGTTTCAATCTCACCTTTTGACAAGTAAGACATCTACTAACATACTCCTTTACTTCAATCTTCATCCTAGGCCACCAAAACTGTGGTCTCAAATCTTTATACATTTTGTCACCGCCAGGATGAATAGAATAAGGAGAAAGGTGAGCTTCATCAAGTATTCTCTTTCTCAACTCGGCACTTCTCGGAACAAACATTCTACCATGATATCGAAGGTAGCCATCATTATCCACCACACAATCTTTAGCTTGCCCAAGTAATATCTTTGCTCGAATGGCGACAAAAGTAGCATCCTCCGGTAGACAAGTAGCATATCTCGATATAAAATCAGTTCCGCAGTTCAAAGCACCAAGATAATCAAATCATTCCCAAAACTGTATCTGAAGTTTCCTGAAATTCGGTTACTAGTTCATCGGGTAAAGTCAAGAGCATTTAACGAATGACTAGTCTTTCTACTAAAAGCATCTGCCACAACATTTGCTTTTCCCTCGTGATAAATCAACTCAGCATCATAATCATTCACCAACTCTAACCATCTTCTCTGCCTAATGTTCAACTCTTTCTGAGTAAAAATGCACCTCAAGCTCTTATGATCGGTGTAGATTCGGCAATGAACTCCAATAAGATAATGTCTCCAAGTTTTCAATGCATGTACCACAGCTGCTAACTCAAGATCATGAGTCGGGTAGTTCACTTCATGAACCCTGAGTTGTCGAGAAGCATAAGCAATGACCTTTCTATTCTGCATCAAGACACATCCCAAACCATGCTTTGAAGCATCACAATATACATCATAATCCGCTTCATCATCTGGTAAAGTCAACACCGGTGCGGTAGTCAATCTCTTCTTTAATTCCAAGAAGGCAATTTCACATTCATCGGTCCACATATACTTTGCTTCCTTCTTTAGCAATTGAGTCATCGGTCTTGCTAATTTAGAGAAATCTTTCACAAACCGACGATAATAACCCGCTAAACCAAGGAAACTCCGAATCTCGGACACATTTTTCGGACTTTTCCAATCCACAACTGCCTCAATTTTAGCTGGATCGACCATAATACCGTCTTTGGAAATGACATGACCAAGGAAAGATACCTCGGGCAACCAGAATTCACACTTGGAGAACTTAGCATACCATTTTTGGCGTCGAAGAACACCCAAAATGGTTCGAAGGTGATCGGCATGTTCTTCCTTAGATTTCGAAAAGATCAGAATGTCATCAATAAATACCACCACACATTTATCAAGATACTCCCGGAAGGTACGATTCATCTGATCCATGAATATAGCTGGGGCGTTAGTCAAACCGAATGGCATCACATTGAATTCGAAATGACCATACCTCGAGCTAAAAGCAGTCTTGGGCATATCTGCTTCCCGAACGGGAATTTGATGATAACCCGATCTAAGATCAATTTTTGAGAAAGTAGAAGCACCCCGTAACTGGTCAAAGAGATCATTAATACGAGGAAGAGGATATTTGTTTTTGATGGTGACACGGTTCAACTCACGGTAATCAATGCACATTCGCATAGAACCGTCTTTCTTTTTGACAAATAATACGGGCGCACCCCAAGGAGAAGCACTAGGCCTTATGAAGCCTTTCTCAATCAAGTCATCAAGTTGGATTCTCAACTCTTTCAACTCAGAAGGCGCCATACGATAAGGAGCTTTGGCAATTGGTCCAGTTCCAGGAACTAGATCAATAGAGAATTCAACATCTCTTTCAGGAGGAATTCCCGGTAATTCATCGGGAAAAACATCTGGATATTCACAAACAATAGGAACATCCTTCAAAGAAGGAAGAGAAGAATCAGAAGTAGTCACTACACATAGAAATGCTTGATGACCCTTCTTCAAAACATTCAACATTTTCATAGCTGAGATTAACTTCACACTAGCTTGCTTTCTAACTCCTTGATAAGAAACACGAGTACCCAAAGGACTTTTAAGAATAATCTTTTGATCACGGCACTCGAATCGAGCATGATAAGTAGATAACCAATCCATGCCCAGAATAATATCAAACTCTTCAAGAGGAAACCGTAGAAGATTAGCCGGAAATATAGATCCATTTATGGATATTGGAATGTCGGAATGAAGATAAGAACATGAAAATACATCTCCGGACGGTAATGAAATTGGAGTACTTTCCCCAACTGAAGCTTTGATAGGCAATTTATCGGATAATCTCATTGAAATAAAAGATAACGAAGCTCCCGTGTCAAATAAAATTAAACACGGTAAATCATAAATCGAGAACATACCCGTCACAATGTCTGGCTGAGCATCAGCCTCAGCTCGGCTCATAATAAAAATCCGACCCTTAGGTCGCCCAGAAATAACCGGTGTAGAAACCGTACCCTTCCTCTCAGGACATACATTCGCCTTGTGACCCGGTTTCTGGCAAATAAAGCACACAAACGGCTTGTTGAAGCAGCCAACCCCCGGATGAATAGGCATCTTGCATGTAAAGCAGATACGACCTTTAAGGTCGTTGTTGTGGCTCGGAACAAATGGACGGTTTCTCTGATTAGCCGGTCCACTCTGAAAGTTTCTCCTCTTGTTTGGAAAAGAGGAAGAAAAGGAAGGTCGGGAAGCAGGATAAAGTGGTCTCTTGCCATAAGAATTAGGCGCCACATAAGAAGTACGAGCCTCTTCGGCTATCTCCCGAATAGAACTCTCTGCCCAAATGGCATCATTATAGATCGAGACAAAAGAAGTAGAACCTCTACTGATCTTCCCCTTTATCTGGGGAGAAAGCTTTCCCAGATAAAAGAAGGCCTTGTCTTCCTCTACTCTAATAAGTCGAGTGGCATAATGAGCCAACTCATTGAACCGGGTAGTAAACTCCTGAACTGATAGTTTTTCTTGCTTGAAATCCATAAACTCTTTCAGCTTTTGTTGTCTCAACTCATCGGGGTAAAACCTCGCTTCCAAGAGCTCACTGAAACGAGCCCACCCAAAATTAGGCTCCAACTTAGCGGTAGGACCAGAAAGAGTCCACCACTGATCCGCTTCCTTCTCTAAGAAGTGAGAAGCAAGACGGACCTTATCCTCTTCAAGGACCTCATAAAGAGAAAAACTCTTTTCCATTTCTCGTAACCACACAGAAAGCTTAACGGGATCAACTTCGCCATCGTAGGTTTTGGCTTGGCTCCTCGATAGCTGTGAAGCAACCCACGTATAACTCCTGTGTCTCTCACGATCGGGAATAGGATTAGGAATCTGATTTGCTTGCTGGTTTTGCTGGTTTTGCTGGTTTTGGATAATAACGGTAAGAGCTGCTAAGATAGTGTTGTCAATCCTCAGAGGCATCTTGCAAAATAAAAACACAGATTAGTACTTATCATTTAGCAAGAACAAAGAGACTACAACTTAAATCCTAATCTACCCATCTTACCCTTCTATCTCACGGTTTATTATTTTATTAAGGTCAAGTTATTTATGCAAGGGTACACAAACGTGCGTCGGGAGCAAAATAGCTCTGATACCAACTGTGACACCCTCAAATTTGCGGAAGAAAAAAAATAATTTAAATACATAATGAAGGTGTCTGAAATAAAAATGGTCATTACAATACGGGAATAATATTCTACAAAAGAAATATACAAGACGGGAGACATATCTCCCGTATAAATACGGAAATAAAAGAGTGTATAATAATATACAATCCTAAGAACCGAATATAGGTCCAAGGTAAATACTTCGCTCGCTAGCTCGTCAATGTACCCCAAATATGCATTCACCACCTGTTCGACCGCATTAAAATATAAACACGGAAGCCACAGTCAGTGGGGAGTAACTCCGAGTTCTCCCAGCCACGAAATGTCGAGTTTAATTAAACATGAATAACATAAAAGCAATGTATATGGGAAATACAAAACTTAAACATATAGGATATGCGTTTCATGTTTGAACAGATAACTAACAAATAACTTAGTCATTGAATCTATCCTGTAAACCGATACTACAACTATAACTCGAGGTGGGAAGCTGGTATGCTAGCGCAGAGGTTCCTCTATAAACTGGCCGTGATACACTCAAACCCAATCAACACGTAATCATGTGAATCAGTTAACAACCGGTAATCCAAACTCTATCAATCCTAGCCGGCTTGCATCTCACCTTCTAGAACTCATAGAATCATACAAACATGAAAGACCAATACGTCTACAAACAGGCATAAGTTCCTAGTACAGTCAATAGAAGACTTCTGTAACTCGAAGCTATACCACAAGGTAGGAAAACATCCTAGTCCTAGACTGATCAGACCTAGCGACAACAGCTAACCCATTCCATGTCTCATTACATAACCGTACATGAGAAACTCTGCTAGGCGACCCCCTAAGCAGAGATGGCTAGTACTTAAGCTTGCTCCCTTCCCAAAGCGGAACTCTTAGGATGCCATGCCCCCGGCTTGGTATCAAAAGGCCCAAGCCAGTGACACAAAAGCTATCAAGCAGTGAACTCCATATGCTCGTTAAAGATAGTACGGCCTATCGATGTCATGGTCCAAGATACTCATTTAGAATTAGAATGGTCAAGACGCCAAATACTCATAATTCTCTATGGGTACTTAGTCAACACGACACCAACCATATAATTAAACAGTCACGGGAAAAACTTCCTATCATGTGACTAATTACATATAAATCATATTCAAATATCATATCGCCTCATATCTACTAAGGCTCATTCATTCATTCATTAAATAAAACCTTACCTGAAGACAAATCCCCGACCCGAGTCCCGCGACGGGTCATCAGTCAAAACGGGCTGACTAGATCTTAGTTTGACCAAACCCGTTTGGTCAAACCGGCTAGAAACAGAGTCTTAACCATCGAGGCTTGAACATAGGAATATCACATTCATTTCCTTAATTATTTCATTCTATTTCTAACATGTGAATTATTAATTCATACGAAAACCCGCTTGACTTACATGATATCAAATTAAACTAAAGTCTCGTATTATAATTTCTAACATGTGAGAAATAATAATATAATGAAAACCTTTTCAATTTAAAAATACTTACTTATTAAAAATTCCACTTGCTAAATATTACAAACCCGATAAACTAAACAATACTCAAAAACCGTCACAAGTCCAAGGGGACCCACGGTTCATTTTGGACCGGTTTTGGTCATCTTTTCTAAAAACCGTTTCTTAATATTTCCCGCATGCTTAACATATTTAAAACCCGTCAAAACAACAGCAAAACAATCAAGTATCGATAAAAACCCAAAGAACCAAAACACGGACCAACCAGACCGGGTTGAACCGGCCTGAACCGGCCTGGTTTGGCCCGGTTTTCCAGCCACCAAAACAGCCCCCTACGGCCATCACCAACATCAACTCTAAATTATTTCTAACATGTTTTAATTTACAACATCCATATTAAACAACCAATTCATCCATCATGCATACAAAAATCATGATTATGAACAAATCATCAAATATGTCAATAACACTAAACATGCCAAAAATTCATACAGCATAATATAATAACAACTTATCATGTTACTAGTTAAAAATCATAAATAACTATAACATGAACATAAACAAAAGAAAACAAAGGTATGTAACATTAATTCGTCGAGTAACTCGGAATCGTTACATTAGCTAGCAAAATCAATTAGCACCCAAAATAAGAACTAAAGAAAAACCCGTCTACTAATCTTCTTCTAATATATACGAGTCACCAAACTCGTCTTCAAAATCTTCCCCTATAAGAAATGACAAAGAAAACAATTATTAGAACTTAACTGATTTTCCATAATTTAAATGTTGAAACGATTTTGTCGGATTTGAAATTAAACCGTACTTGAAGATGGAGAGGGAAGAGGAGATCCTAGAAATATAAGTTTAGGACGAATTTAATAAAGAAATGAAGGTTTTATGATGATTTTGCTCAAGAACGACGAAGAACGGATGAAGAACGCTCAAGAACGAATGAATAACGTTGAAGAACGATTAATTTGATCTTAATTTGATTTATTGTAAAATGAAAAGTTGTTAGTGAGTAATGATGAGTGGTTGGGCCGTGTACATATAGAAGAATTAGGAAGTCGGGTTTTGAAATTGTTGTTACGGAATTGACTCGGTTTTAATAATTATATTACGGTAATTGATTAAATATTAAGTTAATTAAATCAATTATCAAGAGATTATGTTATTGTAATCAAAAGTAATGAAAATATCAAGGTCTAAGAGAGGGTGAGAGTGCCGTGTGGTTTTGTGATTGTCGGGTCAGTTTTGTACACGATTTGCGTATTTTCCGTTGACGGATCGATAAAGTTAATAAATATCTAGATATTATTATTAGTTTAATCAAAACAATTAGAATATCTAATTGTGAGTGGAAAAAGATGACATGGGCGTGTGACTCATGCCAAAGTCGGGTTTCGGGTTTGTTTCGGGATTTGAGATGACTCGTGAATAGTTAAATGATGTTCGGGATTAAGTCGTAAAAGTTATTCTTTAATTCCAAATAAATTCAAAATAATTATATTAAATTTTCATAAATCCAAATAAATCTTAATAAAAATAAATTAAAAATATTATTTTTTTAAATAAATTTCGGTCTTCAAAATTACAAGGCGAGTCGGAAAAGTCAACGAAAGTCAAAGTCGACTTAAAAGTCAAGAAAAGTCAAAGATGACTTAAAAGTCAAGAAAAGTTTATGACGACTTAAAAGTCAAGAAAAGTCAATGACGACTTTAAAAAGTCAAGAAAAAGTCAAAGACGACTTAAAAAGTCAAGAAAAGTCAAAGATGACTAAAAACGGGATTTTCATGAAATCTCTCAGAAATTCCAAATACGAACTCGGAATTTCAAAATACGACTCGAAACAATAAATTCTATTTTAAAAACTTAACTTTGCTGAAAAGTGTCAGTAAATATTTTTACTAGAAAAATAGGGTACTTTTCGGGTTGTTACAAATGACTTGAGTATGGAGGGACTCGTGTGGTTGTGGCACGCAGACTGGCAAGGGATATGGTTGGCTTCCGGACCCGGTACCACGGGTGTATCCCGAGTACCTTATTGTGGTGTGCGGTGTCGTGGGTGTGTCCCTGGCACCGGTGAGGGTACATCTGGGTGTGTCCCGGTACCGGTGTGGTGATGGTGTGATAGTGTCTTGTTCATATCATTGGCGTGTTGATACTTGCATGCATGTCGTGACTTGTGTTTATTTATTGAAACTGACCGTGTGTGGCTATGTGTAAATTGTCACCTATTTTCGAGGTGGCCTGTGTTGATCCATATTATATTTCCGATCATATGGGGAGCAGTTTGAGTACAAGTTTGCTTTTTGTATCGAGCGGGACATGCGTCTAGCATGGACTTGGAGTCGAGTCGAGTAGCCACAAGATTATAGTGGTAGAGTCATTAGAAAGGTTGTAATAGTCATGAATTGTATTATTCATTTATTCTTTATTTATTCATTTGTAATTCATTAAACTACTCATTAATATAAATGTTTCTTAATTGTAATTCAGATTTCACTGCCTCAAGAAACCGAGATGATAACATCCTCCCATTATCTTGGCCGGGTAAGAAGGGGATGTTACACCTGAAATACTGAACAAACACGTCATTACTAATGGCGTGTTTCTAGTGAGTAGGCAAATGGAAACTTACAAAAATGGACTAAACGCAAAAACGCCATTGGGAATGGCGGGTTTTGTGAAGGAGATACGCCATTGGGAATGACGTGTCTATACAGTATATTTTTTTTTGGAAAAAAATAATAAAAAAAATTAGAGACACGCCACTGGTAATGGCGTGTTTATTCTGTATTTCAGGTTTTGAAAACCCGAGCCTACGTGAACACCATTTTGATAAATACTTTCAAACCCAACCCAAAACGATAATTACTTTATTTTTTAGCATTATTTTAAAAATGCTTTCTTTTTTGGAAACATTTAACAAGTAGCATTCTGTAGCAAATAAGCTATGAAATGTTCAATAGACTATTATTTGAAATTTCACATACCTGATTTAGGCTCTGTTTGGCAAAACATTTTATGTACCGGTTTTGAGTGAAATAGCTTTTTTGATATAAATTTAAGGTAACTGATTTATTTACAAGTATTTGCCAGTTAGCTTATCTGCCTAAATACGCCACCTGAAATGAAATGCTACACATAGAGTAGCATTTGAGATTTCAGGTACCTGATCTTGTGTAATATTCCTATATCACCCCTTCAATCTATAATATTAAATAAATGTTATACCCTTTTATGTAATTTTAAAAAAAAATCAGCTACCTTTTCATCTAGTTCGTCCAACATTGTTTGTATAATCAGTTAACTTATCAGCTCTTAATTTCCAGCTACCTTATCAGTTACATTTTCAGGTTCAGTTACTTTTTCAGTTTTCAACTACCTTTTCAGGGTTTTGGCACCTTTTCAGCTAGTTTTACCAACCAGAGCCTTAATTTCGTTTACCACATTTACGCTTCAACTAGTATGTTGCTCGTGGCATTCGGCCAATAAAAAGGTTCATGTGCCTCTTACTAGCCCCTCTGTGACACCCTCAAATTTGCGGAAAATTAAAAAAATAATTTAACTAAATAAAGATGAGAATACGTTTCTAATAGGTTCACTTTAGTGAAAATCGGTAAATTTTAAAACCAGAACCTACTATTAAATATATTCATCATAACAAAGGTGTCTTAAAGAAAAAGGTTCATAAACAAAAGGAAATAATATTATACAAATGAATTATCCAAAACGGGAGACATATCTCCCGTATAAATACGAAATAAAAGAGTGTATAATAATATACAATCCTAAAGAACCGAATATAGGTCCAAGGTAAATACTTCGCTCGCTAGCTCGTCAATGTACCCAAAGTATGCATCACAAACCTGCCAACCGCATTAAATATAAACACGGAAGCCACAGTCAGTGGGGAGTAACTTCGAGTTCTCCCAGCCACGAAATGTCGAGTTTAATAAAACATGAATACATAAAAGAGATGTATATGGAAAATACAAAATCTTAACAATTACGATATGCTTTTCATGTTATGAACAAATAACTAACATATAACCTAGCATATGAAAGCTATCATGTGAAACCGTTATTAATCTATAACACGAGGTAGGGAAGCTGGTATGCTAGCTCAGAGGTTACCTTTAACATGGCCATGATACACTCAAACCCTAATCAAACATAATATCATGTGAATCAGTTAACAACCGGTAATCCAAACTCTATCAACCTTAGCCGGCTTGCATCTCACCTTCTAAGACTCATAGAATCATACAAACATGAAAGACCAATACTTCTACAAACAGGCATAAGTTCTTAGGACGGCCAATAGTCACTTCTGTAACTCGAGGCTATACCACAAGGTAGGAAAACATCCTAGTCCTAGACTGATCAGACCTAGCGACAACAGCTAACCCATTCCCCGTCCCATGACATAACCGTACATGAGAAACTCTACTAGGCGACCCCCTAAGCAGAGATGGCTAGTACTTAAGCTGGCTCCATTCCCAAAGTGGAACTCTTAGGCAGCCATGCCCCGGCTTGGTATCAAAAGGCCCCAGGCAGTGACACAAAAGCTATCACAAGTGAACATATACTCGTTAAAGATGGTAAGCCTATCAATGTCATGGTCCAAGATACTCATTTAGAATTAGAATGGTCAAGACGCCATATACTCATAATTCTCTATGGGTACTTAGTCAACACGAATATATCATACAATCAAACATCCGGGAAAAACCTTCCTATCATGTGACTAATTGCATACAAATCATATTCAAATATCATATCGCCTCATATCTACTAAGGCTAATTCATTAATTAAATACAACCTTACTTGAAGACAAATCCCCGACCCGAGTCCCGCGACGGGTCATCAGTCAAAACGGGGCTGACTAGATCTTCGTTTGACCAAACCCGTTTGGTCAAACCGGCTAGAAACAGAGTCTTTACCAATTAGACTTGAACATAAAATCATCATATTCATCTCATGTTATTTTATTACAACTTCTAACATGTGAATTATTAAAATCATACGAAAACCCGCTTGACTTAAAGGATATCTAATTAAACTACAATCTCGTATTATAATTTCTAACATGTGAGAAATAATAATATATTGAAAAGCTTTTAATTAAATAATTTACTTATTAAAATTTCCCACTTGCTAAATATTACAAAACACGATAAAATAACAATACTCAAAAACCGTCACAAGTCCTAAGAAGGGGACCCACGACTGTTTTGGTTGACTTTACAAAAATCGTTTCCTAATATTTCCCGCATGCTTAACATATTTAAAACCCGTCAAAACAACAACAAAACAATCAAGTATCGACAAAAACCCAAAGAACCAAAACACGGACCAACCAGACCGGGCTGGACCGGGTCTGAACCGGCCTGGTTTGGCCCGGTTTTCCAGCCACCAAAACAGCCCCCTACGGCCACCACCAACATCAACTCTAAATTATTTCTAACATGTTTTAATTAACAACATCCATTTTAAACAACCAATTCATCCATCATGCATACAAAAATCATGATTATGAACAAATCATCAAATATGTCAAGAACACTAAACATATTAAAAATTCCATACAACATAATAATCATAACTACTTATCATGTTACTAACTAAAACCGTAAATAACAATAACATGAACAAAAACATAAGAAAACAAAGGTATGTAACATTAATTCGTCGAGTAACTCGGAATTGTTACCTTAGCTAGCACAAAATCAAGTAGCACCCAAAATAAGAACTAAAGAAATAAGAAACCCGTCTACTAGTCTTCTCCTAAAATATACGAGTCACCAAACTCGTCTTCAAAATCTTCCCCTATAAGAAATGACAAGAATAACATTATTAGAATTAAAACTTGATTTTCCATAAATTAAAGTGTTGAAAACGATTTTGTCGGAATTGGAAATAAAACGTACGTGGAGATGAAGAGCGAAGAGGAGACTCTAGAAATATAAGTTAGGACGGATTTGAACAAGTAGTGAAGGTTTTGTGACGATTTTGCTCAAGAACGATGAAGAACGATGAAGAACGATGAAGAACGATGAAGAACACCAAGAACGATTTTTATTATATTAAAGAAGGTATTAATTAGATATTAAGTTGATTCACTACAAGAATGCATGTGAATAGCGACCGAAAAAAATAGTTGGTAAGGCAAAAAATCGGTCGGTAAATTGATTTACCGACCGCTTTTACATAATTACCGACCAAAAATTTCGGTTGGTAACTTTGGTCGGTAAAATATATTTACCGACGGATTTTTTAGTCGGTAAAATTAGCGACTGATTGTTTGGTCGGTAAACTAATTTCTGGTCGGTAATTTACCTACTGAAAAATCAGTCGGTAATTGTGGAAACGGTCGGTAATTGTGTTGAATCCGTCGGTATTTATGTTGAATCCGTCGGTATTTATGTGTGCCTATTTGTGCAGTATTTTTTTGTTCTCTCTCCCAATACGTTTATAATCTTACCTTTAAATATGAGCTTTAATATAGATGACACTCATGATATTTTCTAAATTTAACTTACAGTGAAGCCTCAAATTATGAATTGTATAAATTAAAATATTATACCATATATCCAAACAAAGATTGTCACACTACAAAGTCTAATTCTACCAATAAGTACATACTAATATCAAGCTACAAAAATTTCTACTTGAAATCCTACTTCGGCTCTAGAAAGACCACCATCGTTGTCACCGCTACCGCGAGTTATCCTAGTAGTACTTTCCTTCATCCTTGAAATCTTGTTGTATTTCTTCATATTTGACCTGAAATAGACATATCAAGGTTCAACATACTAATTATTCTTACACCTAGTTTGCCTCCTGGAAATATAAAACTAGAAATGTAAACAAAACTACTTAGAGGTTGTACATAATTCGGTTGTGAGTGTCGTCACCTTAACTTATTGGTCTTAACCAAAAAATTTTGTCTTTCAAATATTGTGCGACGTATTCTTCTACTGGTACTAGATATAGACGTTATCATAATTGCCAACCAATAGAGAATTAATCGAGTTTTGAAGGTCTTCTGCATTTCTCGGTTCATTCTAATGGAGTATGTAAGATAAGACGATTGTAAGAAGAGAGGGAAACTAAAAAGAAAGTATAAAGATCATAGCTCTAGCTGGTACCTGATCAAATACAAAGCCCTTCAACTAATTCAAAAAATCCGTGCGTTTGTTTTTTGTCAAGCCTTTCAAGTTCGCTCCTATTATTTTCCTGAAAGAATAACCAAATTTGAGGCTCAACAATATTACGTAGTGGATAATATTTCAAGCTAGGAATCAATAGCTTAAAACCAATTAACGTCACAAATATGTAACATGAGCTCATTAAACTACAATTGAAAAAATAAAAGAAATTACGGAAAGCAAACGAGCATCAATGCAACATTGTATACAAACATGAGTCCCTTGTCACATCAAGTCCAAATTTTCTATTAGCTATCTATATAAGGGAAGTTTATAAAAAATTTTCGCACTAACCTGAGCTAAAATATGGTGAAACTGATTGCGAGTTTCAATAATCCGAAATCTGTCGGTACTATCAACCACAAACATGAGTCCCTGGGTGATTTGGAAATAGTGTCTCCATAAAGTTCGAATCTGAGGTAGTTACATACACGAACATTCAGCAACATTTGATGTTCAAGAATTACTTTTCAACATTTTCTAAAGGGAAAATGAAGTTTGCACGGCTAGGCAGTACAAAAACTCGCAATCCCATACCCGTATGAGAACAAACAAGGGAAAACTATGCATAATCAACTGTATACAGAGAGTGATATTCCAAAGTAACAAATGTCACATTACAGCAAAAATCGACCAAGCTTTAGCTAGCATATTCTCGCACTAAATGATCCAATGATGACTAAGCGGTAAAAAGTACTTTAGCTAGCATATTCTCGCACAGACAATCTATTTCAATTGATATTTAGTAGTCAGTGCTATATGGCGTCACAAATTCTCATTGAAGACGGGCACTATCCGTCACAAGTTGAAGACGGATAGTGACCCCTCTCACAATGTGCAAGTGGGAGGCAAGTGGAGGGTAAATGGATCCCTCCACTTGCCCTCTCACTTGCATATTGTGAGAGGGGCACTATCCGTGTTCAGCTTATGACGAATAGTGTCCGTCTTAAGTAAGACGAGCTGATGGCGTGAAGGGTAACAAACTGACCAGACCTTGGATCAAGATGCAAGATTTTGTAGGGCTTGTTTTGTAGTACTTACTCCAAAGTAATCACTACTAAAATTAAATAGGCTTACCTGGCGAAAAAGCTAGAAGCAACCAAGATGCCAATCCATAAACCATACGCATCCACTTCACCATCCCTAATCCTAGAGTACATGCGTGACAGGACCAAAATTATTGCTAGTATGATAAACCAACTTAACTAGTACAAAGTATAATGCATGACATTACTTGCTTACCGCAATGAAATCATATATAATGCTAGATAAGAAAAGGCAAAAGGTACAAGGCAAAAGCAATCAAACTAAAATACTTGATCTGGGCTGTATGCACAACCTGATCATTGTACAAAAAGAAGGCAGAAGCAATCACTTAACTAAAAATTATGTACTTTCCAACTACAGGAAAAGGGTAGACTGTACAAAATATGCCAACTATCTAAGTTACATCTAAATGATGAATTGTACCTTTTCTCCACATCTAATTTAGAAAGAACATACCCACATATAAATTTTTTGGTTCATTATAGCATCAAGAGTTTGTGTATCAGTATTTTCGAGAATTTTACAAACCTAAACAATAGTGAATAACAACATTAGTTTGTATACCAACTACACGAGTAATTAGACAGTCTAGTAGAAATGTGAAATAGCAAACATAATGGTCACGGTTCCAAGATTGGATAAATCGATTTCCATATCCATTCTCTCAACATCCAAAACATAGTTTCTATAGTGATGCAATTCAGTATAACATAAAAAGATTGGTCAGAGTATTAAAATCTAAAGATGGCTACTATATCAGTTCAAAAAAACAATCAAAAGGTAGCTACAATGTATAACAAACATACTCTATAACAAATTAAACAATAAATTAAACCACAAATCGAATTACCCATGAATCCCCAAATATTGCAAACCCTAACTTGCTTAATCCTCAATTTTGCATCAAATAATCTAATACCGAATATTGGAACAGGTAAATAAGTGTAATTTTAGTAGACAAGACTGTTTTAAAGCTTAAAAGCAACAATCAATACTATTTGAATCAAAAAAGCAACAAATTTTTGCCAAAATGCCAAAAATCCCCAAATCCTATAAACCCTAACTTACTTCATCTTAAATCTAACAATAAGTAATCAATTACCCAACAATTTAACAATATAAGACGTGTAATTCATGTAAGTAAGACTAATTTAAGTCTCAAACAATAAAAAAAAACACAAAATTAAATTCAACAAACCTTGGATGTAAAAGAGCCTGAGAAGAGGAAGAAAGGTAGCGGCGGCGCGGCGCGGCGGCATGAAGGAGAAGATAGGGATGTTGGGTCAGCAGTGGGACGGTGGTGTCTATTGAATGAGTGAAGGGAGAAAAGGGAGTGTTAATTTTTTTTTCCCTGTAAAGAACGAATAGAATGAGAAAGGGATTGTCTGACCTAATATGCAAATGGGTACCGACCGACTGAATGATGGACAGTAAATACAGTAAAGCGGTCGGTAATTTTTGGTATACCGACTGAAAATTTTAATTTAGCGACCGCTTTTTTTCCGGTCGGTAATTTACCGTCCACAATTTATTTTACCGACTGATATCGGTCGGTAATGATTTTTGCCGACCGATTTTGTGTCGGACGCTATTTTCCAGTCGGTAAAGAGCGCTTTTCTTGTAGTGATTTAATGTAAAATGAAAAGATAAGTGGTGAGTAAAGTGGGAAGGTGTGCCGTGTAATATAGAGAAAAATGGAGTCGGGTTTTGAAATTGTTGTTACGGAATTGACTCGGGTTTTATAATTATATTATGGTAATTAATTAAATATTATTAGATTTTATAATTGTTTAATAAAATATCTAGATATGATTTAGATATTATGTTAATTAAATCAAAAGAAAGGAAATATCAAGTCCTAAGAGGGGAAAAAAGAGACGTGTGATCATAGGAGAATCGGGTCTGTTTTTAAGCGATTTGCGGAGTTTAAATTGACGGATCGATAAAGTTACAAATATCTTAGATATTTGTATTAGTTTAATAATAAGTAATCAAAAGATCTAAAGTGAGTGGAAAAATATGACATGGGGCGTGTGACTCATGCCAAAGTCGGGTTTCGGGTTTGTTTCGGGATTTAAGATGACTCGGGAATAGTTAAATGATGTTCGGGGTTAAACCATAAAACCTTCTCTTTAATTCCGAATAAATTCAAAATAATTATATTAAATTATCATAAATTAAAATAAATCTTAATAAATTAAAAATAAATTAAATTTATTATTTTTCAAATATAATTTCGGTCTTTCAAATTACGGGGTGAGTCGGAAAAGTCAACGAAAGTCAAAGTCAACTTAAGAGTCAAGAAAAGTCAAAGACGACTCAAAAGTCAAGAAAAGTCAAAGATGACTCAAAAGTCAAGAAAAGTCAAATACGACTTAAAAGTCAAGAAAAGTCAAAGACGACTTAAAAACGGTCGCGGAAATTCCAAATACGAACCCGGAAATTCCAAATTCGACTCGAAACAATAAATTCTAAATTAAAACTTAAATCTGCTGAAAAGTATCCGTAAAATATTTTCCCTAGAAAAATAGGGTACTTTTCGGGTTGTTACACCCTCACCTTTGAAGGAACCTCCTATAGTTGTAGAACAGGGCTCAGGATGCCATGTGTTAGGTGGTACCTCAAGTGCTGTTGAGGTGTATGTTGGATCTAAGGTAATTTGCCCCTTAGACATTGCACATGATCTGACTGTTGTAAAGCACTCAGGATGCCATGAGCTAGGCCATGTCTCTACACAAGGAGAGGATCCTTTCAAGAAGGTTCAGGGGAGGTCTCAAATTTCCAAGAAGGGAGACTCTTGGGCTGATGAAGAGGTGGGGGCAAGATACATCAATCATCATCTCTAATAGTTATGAGGTTTTAACTAATGGAAATAAGGAGCTTGGAACATTGGAGGATACTAATGAGATTAGTGGGGAAGCAGTCCCTCCTAATAAATCATAATGAAGATCTGTTCTTGGAATTTAAGGTGTAATGATCCAATAAAATTAGTGGACATAAGGGATTTTATTAAAGAAAATAAAGTGGATGTCATGGGAATCCTTGAAACTAGAATAAAGAAACATAAAGCTGGTAAGATCATTAATACTACTTTCAGAAATTATACTGTAGTCACTAACTATAACTGGCATGCTAATGGTAGAATTTGGTTGGTCTGGAATCCCACAACTGTAAGGGTTGATGTTGTTTCTATCAGTGATCAGCTCATTCACAACCATCTTACTCATCTTGCAACATGTCATTCCTTCTACATCACTATGGCTTATGGAAGTAATGATGTTGTTGTTAGGAAGTCTCTTTGGAATACTATGGTCTTTCTTAGCCATAGTGTCTCTGATTGGATCATCTTGGGGTATTTTAATGTGATTAGAAGCACTAATGAGAGAATTAGCAAAAATCCTCCTGTTATTGCTGATATTCTTGATTTCAACACTTGTATTGTGCAGAGTGGTCTGGATGACTTGCAGAGTAGTGGGTGTGAATACACTTGGACTAATAATCAGGAACCATCCTCAAGGGTCTGGACCAAATTGGATAGAGCCCTTGTCAATCAGGATTGGCTAACCAAGTTTCCTACATCTTCTGCTTACTTTATGCCTTCTGGGACATCTGATCATTCCCCTGTCCTAGTAACTATTTTTGATGACATAGTTCATAGGCCCAAGTTTAGCTTTCTCAACTGCTGGATTAATCATCCAGAGTATCATATTGTGGTTAGTCAGGTGTGGAAGGAGCCAGGCTATGGAACTAGCATGTATAATGTTTTTACCAAGCTTAAGAATCTCAAGGATAAGCTGATAAAGTTTCACGCTCACCACTTCTCTAACATTTCCCAGAGGGCTCATGAGGCTAAATAGGCTCTCACTGAGTGTCAAGCTCGACTCCAAATTAACCTTAATTCTCAATTTCTTATTCAAACTGGGAAGAAGTTGCTTACTGACTACTTGGATATTAAAAGGGATGAACTTATCACCCTTAGGCAAAGGGCTAAAGTGGAAAATATCCTCTATAATGACAGTTGTACCAAGTATTTTTTTTTGCTAAAATTAAAGAGTGAAAGCATATTCAAATTATTGGTGAACTGTGTGATGCTCATGGTAATAGGAGAATGGGGCCTTCACAACGTAGCTGATGCATTTATTGAGTACTATACTGGTCTGCTTGGGTCTTCTACCCCTGTCCTTCCCCTGGATAAGACATAGTAGAAGGACCCATTATTCCTATGGACCAATGTGAGTCTCTTATAAGACCCATCACTAGAGAGGAAACCAGAAATGCTCTTTTCACCATTGATTCTAATAAGAGTCCAGGACCTGATGAATTCTCATCAGCTTTTTTCAAGAATTCATGAACCTTGATTGAGAATGATTTCTGCCAAGGAGTATTGGACTTCTTCAAAACTGGGAAGATGAGCAAACAAGCCAACTCCACCCTTATTGCCTTGATTCCCAAAAAAAAGTTGTTCAATCTGTTCAAGACTTTAGACTTATATCTTGTTGTACTACTGTTTACAAAACTATCAGCAAGATCTTATCATCGAGGCTTCAAAGCATAATGCCTACTATTGTGGGTGATGAACAAGCTGCTTTTGTACAAGGTAGGAATATTTTTGAAAATATCATGCTTTCTCAAGCTCTAGTTAAGGGGTATGGTAGAAATAACATCTCTCCTAGGTGCTTGATAAAAATTGATATTCGTAAGGCCTTTGATACTTTGCAGTAGAAGTTTATAGATCACATGCTTCTAGCTTTGAATTTTTCTCCTCTTTTCATAAAGTGGATTTTAGGCTGCATTACTAGCTCTTGGTTTTCACAGAAAATTAATGGAGCTGTCAAGACTCAAGGGTTTCTTTCAGGGAAAGAATGGGGTGAGACAAGGAGATCCTCTCTCCCCTTTCCTTTTTTGTTCTTAGCATGGAGATCATTTCAAGGTATCTTAGAAAGATTTGTGTTTCTCCCTCTGTCTCCTACCATCCTAAGTGCTCAAGATTGAACCTCACCCATTTGGTTTTTGCTGATGATTTGATGGTTTTTATGAGAGGGGACTTACCTTATGTCAAAATTGTTAAGGATACCTTATTCCAGTTTGCTGCTTGGTCTGGTCTTGTTGTCAATCCTGAGAAGATTGAAATTTACTTTGGTGGTGTTAATAATCAGGTTAAACAGCTTATTATCTCTGAAACTGGATTTTCTGAAGGCCACTTTCCATTCAGATATCTAGGGATGCCTCTGAATTCCTCTAGGCTTTCAAAAGAGAGGTATGTTGATGTGCTGACTAAGATTCAGAATTGTATTGGCCACTAGACTAAAAATATTATAACCTATGCAGGAAGAGTTCAGCTTCTCAACTTCATTATATTTTGGAAGTGCTACTTTATGGTGTGCTAGCATCCTTCTTCCAAAGGGTATTATTAAAGTCATTAACAGGCTTTGTAAAAATTACTCCTGGGATATTCAGGAAGGAAGTAATCGAAATGTGTATAAAAGTTGGAAAGAAATATGTAATCCTTGGATTGAGGGTGGGTTTAATGTGAAGGAACTCTTATCATGGAACATGACTCTTATTTCTAAGTGGATTTGGATATTAATGAATACTGATGGGGGTCTATGGCACAAATGGATTCACTCCTAAATTGTTAGGAATGATACTATCTGGACGGTACAATGTAAAGATCATTTCCCTGAAAGTTTCAAGAGTATCCTCAAAGTCAGAGATTATTGGCTACTCAAGTTTGGTACCAGTGCACTGCAAAAAAATCACTGCATGTACTGTGCTGAATATATTCAGGGTGCATATTGTTTATGATTCCCTTAGGGAGCATTCCCCAAGGCAAGGATGGATTAATAGTCTTTTAGGACAAGAGGTCTCTCCTAGTCATAGGATTATAGCTATTATAGCTGCTCAATACAAGCTAGCAACTGTGGATAATATAGTCAAGAAGGGCCTAATCATTGTTAGCAGATGCTGCTTATGCAAGAGTCATATAGAGGATCATCATCACCTTTTTTTCAGATGTCCATACTCAAAGAATGAATTTCTGGCAGCAGGTCAAGGCTTGGATGGAGATCGAGAGCAGAGGAGATAATTACAGATCAACCCTTGTTTGAGTTCAAAGTCGCAAGCATATGAAGCATTGGAAAGTCAGGTGGTACAAAAGCTGTCTAGCTGCTACTGTCTACTATATCTGGAGGGAGAGGAATTGCAGGCTGTTTGCAGACCAGGAATCGACTGAAATGCAGACACTACAACTGATCAAACACTCGGTTTTGCCTAGAGTTTTTACTATGATTCCTAATGCTTATAGAAATCAACTAGTGGATGTATAGGATTGTTCTTGATAACCTTTCTAAATAGGTTAACAATTGATACTACTTTGTAAGAATTTCATCCCACTTTAATTCCCCCTTGTGGAAGAATATAAGTACCTTCTCGTAAAAAAAAAAATAAAAAAAAATAGTATGCTGCTCGTGCGTTGCACGAATTCTAAAATATTTGGCTAAATGTATGATATGTAAATATATTTTAACCTTTATTGTGTAAAAGGGATTGTATAACAATTTTAATGCTATGTAACTTGATTAACGATCATTATTACTTTAACATGTGATTTGTTTTAGATAAACTAATTCAAACTTGGATAATACATTTTTTTTATATAGCAGTTTTGAGATATCTGATTGGCAAAATCAAACAAAAATACCAATCCATTTGTATTTAATCATTTAATATTGCATGTGTTACATACAATATAATAAATATATACACGTCTTCTATCTATTAATCTTTGTATCTAAAGTAAGATAAATGATTAATATAATATTGGAGCGAGTGTCCTCAGCAATAGTGCGATCACTTGATTAAATCTCATTAACAAGAATACAAAGGGATGATTAACATTATAGTCAACTGATCCACATTAATCGGTAATGATTGGCTTACTAGAGTTTGACATTACTGTAGTATGGCGGTGGTGAACAGTTGATCCCTTGAGGTCACACCGAAGGGACGATTCCCTAATAAAGAATATTAATTAATTGTATAACTATACAGATTAATTACTCCCTTAAACAGAACAAGTTTACAAGTGAGAAATATATCTTATTGTAATATGATTAAATAAGATTCAATAAATATAATTGTTATATTAGAATGCTTAATGTTTATGAAACATTTGAGATAAGAATGATTAGTTGATTATGATTACAATTAGTTGTAGATCATATTAACCAAATATGAGATGACACAAATTGTATTTAAATTAGTTAAATACATAATTATATTATGAGATAACATGTCACATGTCACATGTCACATATGTGACAAATGACAAAATCACATTTTATAAAATGGACTCCTTCTTAAGTGAAGAAACCGGCTATGTGGGGTGGTTGGGTAGGTTTAGGCTTTAAACATTATACTAATGATGATTAAACTTAATGATTACTAAAGCCTAATGCCTATAGCCACCCTATGATCTTGATAAAGCAAAAAGAAAAGGCATGCCCTCCCTTCCCAAGGGGGTGCCGGCTTTGGTGGGTGAATAAGAGGATGTTTTTCCTCTTGTTTACTCACTTGTCAATCTCATAAGAAAACACTTACATTATCTCACTAGAAATCACAACAATATACTTAGAAACTTTAGAAGTTTCATAGAACTTGTGTTGAAGTATAAACACCATATTACTAGAGTAGTAATTGGATTGTTGTATACTTGTTTTAAGGGTACTTAACTATTGTACTAGTAAATCAATAGTTGAGTGATTTAAGGGTAAGTCTAGGTGCAACAAAAGGAGAGTTCCTATACTTGGAGCTTTTGAAAATTCATCCTAAATCATCTAGCTCAAGAACAAGTGCAAGAAGGTGTCTTGTACTTGTGCCCAATACCCGATTAAAACTCAATGTGAGGAACATTTTTCTTCCTCTATTTCAGTTTAATTTGTTAGCATGTAACTAGATCTTGTAACTAATTAAAGAGTTAATTGGTATTACTTAAGAATAGTCTTAAGTGTAGGTATATGAACCTAACATATAAAAGTGGTACCCCCATTAGGCCTTTTTTATCCCTTCTTTTTGGACATTTCCTCCCCCCTCAACCACGTGTTTGATATCCTATGATAGTTAGATACATAAGATACCATTAGTCATATATTACCATATAAAGTAGTTTTATTTCACCGAGACTTTAGGTATAAATAAAATAATATATGATCGTCCGTCAAATGTTTATACTTCTACTACTCTATTTATGGGCTCAAGTTAAATTATTAAATGCAATCAACTTAATAATAGTGATATGGGATGATATTAATTTGCTAAAGTGAAAAAATAGCTTACTCAGGCAACTAAGTAATGATTTTTATAAAAAAAAAACATGGAGCAATTTGAAAAAAAATATATAAAAATTTCTTATTTAAAACGCTTATCCTAACAAACCGTGCAACCTGTAATTTTTTCTCTTTCACTTAGGTTTAAATTTGGGTGCTTTTTAGGGTAAGAAAAAATAAAATTATAATTTTGCCTTTAGAGTGATATAATTTTTTGTTAAATTGTTGATTTCGTTTATTAATAACATTAATTCAAGAATGTTGCTTTTTTTTAAAATTAATATATGATATTCATGGTAAGAAGTTAATGTTGAAAGTTTTATTACATATAAATCAAAATAGTTCAGTTAAAGAAAAATAATTCGCATTACATTGTAAGAATGATTAAGTTGGATTATAATGGTATGGTGAAACTAATAAAATACAAGGAATAAGTTCAGGTTGATATTATAAATAAGCGTATATGTACAATTTTTTTTTTACTTTTTCTTATTACATTATATAACTTCACATTGAGTGAGTGATATTCTTTTGATTTATAAATAAAAGTAAAAATAACTTACTAATCTCATTTTTTATTTAACACTGAACCACTAGAAAATACATATAATGAGGATGGCGATTCGACCTCGACTTATGTCTATAATATTTACAATTTACACTAAGTTAAAATATCTTTAGTGTTCCAAAAATTGTTACATGAGGTCGTGACTTTACTTATAATTAGATTTATCAATTGTAGAATTGAATTTCCAAACACCTATTTAACAATGTATATTCATAACTTTGTTTTTAAATAATTAAGCTCATTAACACATATATCGTACGAGCTTTCAAACTATCTAGTACTATACATATAATCCAGAAACGAAAGGCTAATAATATAAGTAGGTTCGATTTTGGAAAATATAAAGCTTTCTTATATTAAAGCAAGAACATTTCTTGCATTAAGAACATTTCTTGCATTTTGGTGAAGCCACCTCATTCTCATGACATCACCCCACTATCTATTTTCTTTTTTCTAAAACAATTGCATTTGTTTTTACTCCCACATCAATAATGAAAATTATAAAAATGTGGAATATTTAATGTTAATTTTTTCACCAAATTAGATTACAAAAAAATACTTCGAAATATTTTATAAATTTACTCCATGCTCTTTATTATAACTAAAATTTTTTTAAACATATTTTTTTAAAACCAATTGATATCCTCAATATAACTATATATAAAAGCACATACATTTTTCATGCTTCATTAAGCCAACCTTTTGCTTTCATTCCAACTGCTACTTTCTACCGTCTATTTTTTTTAAGTAATCCAAGTACCCTATAATCTTTTAAATACATACTTCCTCCTCCGTTCCATATTACAGGTCGTTTTAGTAAAGATTAAAAATCTTATTTTATAGGTCGTTTTACATTTTTCTATCTATTAAATATTTTTTTTCATTTTTCAAAGCATTAAAAATTATGACCAAGAGCTAATTTAAGCCATTTTATTGGTGGAAATACTTAGCTTTTCAATTTTTCAAAGAGCATTTATAATACACAACTAATATAATACAACTTTTCCCAATAGTTTCTTAATTCTTAATTATAAAATAATCTTAAACGTCTTATATAATGAAACGGAGGGAGTAAATTATACACAGTACATAAATTTCATATATAACGTAAACTGCAAAAACTACATTTTACACAAACGTAAAAAAATGGCATTTTATAAATACTTAAAAATAACATGTAGCGTAAATTACATATAGTTTCAACTTTTTTGACAATAACAATGTTTTAAAGGCATCCCCGTGCAATTTGCGCGGGTTAAAACTAGTAGGTTAATAAATCAAGATTCCCAAAAGATACAATATTTTCCTTAATTCATTAGATTTATTAAGTATAATAATGAACACTTTTAAATGTCATTCTGATAAATATTTAATCACAAGTTCTTGTATATATTTAAATACATACGTCTAATACAATTAGTGAAAGTGAAAATAATGGTCGCAAGAGTAGTGAAAGTAATATTAGTGGTAGTCAAATTAGTGAGGTAATAATATTAAGTGCGAGAGTAGTGAAAATAATAATAATGACGACGAGAGTAGTAAAAGTAATATTAGTAATAACGAATGTAATGAAAGTTGTAGTAATAACAACGAGAGTAAGTATGAACAATTAGTTAACCAATCATTTAAAAAAAATATTTTATTTATATATAGGCTTGATAAAATTAACACAAATTCTCATTTGTGACGGACATTTTTGGTCACAAGCTTGTGACGGACTAGATGTGACCATTTTTATCAGAAAATGTAACCATTATATGACTGGTAACATTTTATGGATGATTACTTTTTATCATAAAATGGTCACATTTAGTCCGTCACAAGCTTGTGACCGTCACAAGAGAGACCAACTGTAAAATTAATGGGAATAGTGAATTTAACCGCAAAAAAGCGAGAGTAATGAAATAAATTATACTAACAGCACGAGTAGTAAATGTAATAGTATTAACATGAGATATTTTGAAAATAATAATATTAACAAAGAGAGTATTGAATGTGTCTCATTATTTATTGATAAATTTTACATCTCATCATAATTTCAAAATTCGTCATAGAAAAATATATTAGAAATATTAAATGTAAGAGTTAGACAAATTAAATGCAATATATTTCATATAAACTAAATTTAAATGGTAACCAACAATCTCCGTGAATCCCTTGACCGGGTTTCTTATATTGATATTCTTTAAAGATAAGATCTCGCTAACTAAATTACTTGCATAATATTTATTTACTAATATATTTACAATAAATCTGGCAAAAAGCGGTCACATTTCGTTTTAAGTTTAAGACGGATAAATGTGATCCATTTAAGGTAAAATGTAACCAATATAATTTTCGAAACTCAAACAGGTTGTTGTCACATGGTCCCTTTTTTTTTTTTTTAAAAGTGATATTTCACCTGTCTTAAGCTTAAGACGAAATTCTCTGTCTTAAATGAGAATTTGTGTTAAGTACATATTTTACATGATTTTGTGCGTCATTTATATGGTACTTTTAACTCCTTTTTACGTAGTTTTAAGCTATTTTTTATATGCATTGTGCACTTTTTGATAGATGCTACGGTGTGGTATGTTTGCTCGTGTTTTCAGGTTGTATTGCGCTATCTTTGTGACAGATCGCTTGCTTGTGGTTTGGATGTGATTGCCGGGGCAAGAACCCGTGTGGAGTGCCTAATTTTAAGGTGTCCAGATGAAAAATGAGGAACTCGTAAAGAAAGAAGTCTTTTTTTAGGGAGCTAAAATGGAGCTAAGTTCAAGAATGACATTGCCCGGGCGGCCGAGAATTGCGCCCGAGCGGGCAGAAAGTTACAACAAGCAAGAATAGTGGCCGAGACATTGTGCCCGGGCGGGCGGATTAAGCGCCTAGGTGGGCGCATCGCAAATTCAACAATTTTGATTTTTGGAAAGAGTCCAACTTAACCTAGGTATATTTAAAAAAAATAAAAGAGGAGGTTTTTATACTTCTTCCTAGGTTATTCATTATTCTCTAGATTAGACACACATAGAAAAATTTAGATTACAACTTTTGCTATAAATTATCGCATCGGACTTACAGTTGTTATTTGTATTATTGTTCTCTACTCTTCATGTTTATTAATTCAAGTACTATTTCTTTTTCCTTATTTCTTTTGTTGATTATGTTTATTGTTTATCTAATTATGAATTGCTTAGTTTTCATTATCATGAGTGAGTAGATTTAATCTAGGGTTCGTACAATTGTTAGCAAGAAAACAAGCATATTTTAATCGTCAAACTTAATTGCCTTATTGCTATTTGAATTCGGTTTGAATACATATTGAATTAGGTTATAAAATTGAAATGCGTAAAAGCTAAATCAAACTATACTATCAACGAGAGTTGGGTTAAATTTGTGATACGTTTTATCTCTCAATTTTGTTAGCCTATAATTGTGATAGCTTGATTTATATGCGGGAGCGGGGATTTAGCTAAGAACACAGTTTGAATAGAGATTTTACATCTAGACATGAGAGTGCTAGATAGAATTATTGGGACCATACTATCGAATTTAATGCTCTTATTGGCTTAACTTACATGCGGGAGCAGGAGTCGAATTTAATAGGAAGAACTTGCGTTGCTCGGAAGAGGGTGTTTATATGCCAATTGGGTAGTGTCTCATTTGAATAACGATAGGTTGATTAAGTAACTCTCATAGTTGCTTGTTGATTGCTAATGAAAGTACGAGCTCTAGTTCCTTTAAAACTTGATTACAAACCCATACTTTAGATTTAATTATAGATTCATCATCTCAATTCTTATTTACGTAGCTAAAGTATAGTCTAGAATCGATTGGTAGTTTGGTACTCAATCCTTACTTCAGGCCCTGAGATCTACTCGTAAGCATCTACAATTGACCCGTATGCTTGCGGTATTTTTAACTGAACAATTTGCCATATATCTATCTATCTTATTTATCTTCTGTTATTGTGCTAGGATGACAAAAGAACAATAAGACAATTAGATGATTAAATTGTCTATAAAAAATTAAAAATCTATTTAGTATAGAAAATTAAAGAAAAGAGAGGAACAAAAGGACTTAAGGAGTATCTATCTTTCTACATTTCCCTGAATTTGAGGATTCCAATGAGATTAAAAGCAAGATAAAATTCTACTCATAGTAGCATACATGATTACTGAGTTAATGCCAACATATCTCAGTTTATCAACTCACAATTAATAGTAAAGATACTAATTTCAAAGTTAGGTACAAGTTCTAAAGGCTCTAGTTAATGGCTACTGCTTCTCCGTCTCCTGTGCTAATTCACTCTTCATTTGCCTGTCTTTAATCCTTTGAACCTGTTACAATGCATGTACAAATATAACATAGTCTAAAGGAAGTTGTATCCATAACAACATTACTTTGAATGCCTAAAAGACTCATCATGAGCCGGGGTAAGTGGATATTGATATGACATTTCCACTCTTAATATATACTCCCTCCATCCCGGTTAGTTATTCTCCTTTCATTTTGGCACAAAGACCAAGGAAAGAGTGAGAGACCATTTGTGGTTTCATTTATTGGATGACAAGTGGACAATAGTCTCATTGAGTCATCAAATTACTCATAAAAACCTTCCTAATATAGTAAGGACAACAATTCACTGAGACACCGTATTAAGGTATAAGCTAACACTTGACCGGGACGGAGGGAGTATCAAATTCACCAAGTAATTGATTAGAGGTGGGGGTAAGTGGAAATTAATATGACATTACATGTGTATACGATACGGTTTATATACAAATCATATCGGATTTAAGCGTATCAGGCTATCTGCAAAGTGTAAAACAAGATATACGCATTCCGAGGTGGTTCTTCTTTTTAAATTGAAAATATTTATATAAAAAAACATAAAAACAAAAAATATCGTGTATCTCATGACTCATCTTATAACTCTTATACTTGTAAATACTCTTTAAATTACTCCCTCCTATTCGGGATAACATTCCCCATTCAAGAATGGACTAAAAATTAAGGGTGGGTAATTAAATAAGGTAAAGTATTGTGGTGGGGTGAGGTGATTGGAGAGAGGGAATGTATTTGTGGGGTATTATTGTAGGGTGAAGTGATTAAAATAATTATTGTTGTGGGATAAAGTGATTAAAATAAGATAAAGTATGAGTATTGTGGGGTATTGTTGTGGGGTAATGTGATTAAAATAAGTATAAAAGTTTACCAAAAAAGAAAAGTGGAAGGTATTGTGAATAGATGAAAATGGAAAGGGGGAATGATATTGTGAATATGAGGGAGTATTAAAGAAGCAGTATGTCTTGCTTGCGACGGATCGGATCTTGCGACGGGTATTTTGTGAGAGGAAATGGGTAGAGGGGACAAGGTGGGCACCCCCCATGTGCTTCTCCACTCATCCTTAATGGGTATTTTGTGAGAGAATATGGTATCCGTCTTAAGCTTGCGACGGATAGTGTCCGTCACAAATGAGAATTTGTGTTAAAGAAGATATAGAATCAGTGAATAATCGCCAAAAAGTATACAAATTTATGCAAGTGGGAAAGTGGCACTAAAAAACCATACCCCGTAAATACGGTTTTCTGATATACAAAAAAACGAATACCCGGAAAACTCTCAGCGTAAAAGAATACTAAAAATGAGATTTTAAAAGTTATTTATCTGATATCATTTCGAAAACAATATCGGATATACGGTGCTCACACAAAGTTAAATCTGAAGTATTACCTATATTCATGAGCAATGGTGACTCTTCGTTAGTGTCTTTGTCAAGGACTTCCTTCCCCATGACCTCTCTTTTTGTCGGTCCATAAGCCGAGCTACAATATACATAGTATACTATATTGAGCAAATTCAATCCTGCCAATAGATAATAGTAATAGTCGTAGTGAGCTTTGTTCACATTGTCTGCAATCCAACCTTCCTTACCATTGCTCTTGGTAACACCATTTACCAAGTTCAGTATAAAACTAGCCATCAAACTCCCAAATGTGCCCGACAACCCGAAAATCGAACCTGCAATGCTTAACATGTTCTTAGGGAGCTCAGAAAAGAAGAACTCTGTTTGTCCGATGAGAAATAAAGCCTCGGCTATGCCCCCAAATATTGAGTGTGGTAGTGTCCACAATGCCGACATATGGATCACCGCTTCAGGATCATTTTCAAACCCCTCGTCTATGGCCCTTTGTCTTCGGATACTCTCCACCATTCCCGAGGCCAAGATAGACATAAATGAGCAAAAGAGACCAATCCCCATTCTTGTCTTTACATCAACGGTGACAGGTTTTCCGTATATCTTTGATGCCAATGGAAGGATTACTCGATAATAGAGAGGAATCCATATGGCTATGACAACTATCATGAATGTACCGAAAGAGGCAGCAGGAATTTCGAACTTGTGGCCTATATGTCTGTCCATAGTCCTTGTTAACAATACCGCGAAAGGGCTTCCACTTGTGTTTATGGAGATCATGATTCCAGCTGACCAAATAGGTATCACTCTGATGAATGTTTTGAGCCCTTCAACATCCTCCACTCTGCATAGTTTCCATGGATTTCTGGCTATTCCATTCGTAGTAATATCTCCGTCGGGGTCTTGAATGATGCATGCTTTATTCAAAAACCTTCAATTACATAAGAGATTAGAGTATTAAAAAATCTCTCTATTTAACCTATAATTGGACAAGATAATCTTATTACAAGTTGCGGTAAAATCAAACCTTAATTTATCACTTGGGGTTGATATAGTAGAATTATTTCCCTGGAAATATTGCGCATCTAATCCTTGATAGTTCATATCCATCTTCCTGTTTCGAAAAGCTGCAACAACGACTTGTACCAAGCCAACTAACATATTCCTATTTCCTTTAACAATCACATAAAAAGGTGCAGCAAGAAAGAAGAACAAGGTGGCCAAGAACATGAGGACAACGGGAACTCCAAACCCGATCATCCAACCCAAGTGATCTTGAATGTAGACAATCACTGTCAAGGCGACAATGATTGAGAGACAAGAAAACATGTAGTACCAGTTTAAGAAGATCTCTAAATGATTTTTATTCTTAGGATTGTCTTCACCTTGGTTAATTTGGTCAGCGCCAAATACCTGAGAGCACGGCCTTGTCCCACCACCCCCGATTGCTACGAGTACAAAAGCGAGTATTAGGATGGTGTATTGTCCGGTTGTAGGAGACGGGCAGATGGACGAAGACGTGTTACATGCTGGGGGTTTTGCTTGTGGGATAATTGTTGTCAGCCAAAGAATTAACATTCCCTGTTTCAACCAAGTATTGCTATTAGTATTCATAATGAAAAGATTGTAAGCTGTGCAACACCACAGATGAACATCATGTAACTTTGCCATAGCTGTAATTACTTGCCAACATTTTAATTACGAGATATGCATAAGACAAGGACCTAATTTATACTCCGTACATGTTTTTTCAGTTTAAGCACTTGTGCTTATAAATTTCCAGTCAAGGACCTCGTATCCATTTCCGTTAAGTTTGCACGTAATAACAACCAATTACCAAAGTACTCCCTTCATTTCACTTTTATTTTCCTACTTTCTACTTTTGAAACGACTTACTTTGTATAAGTTATTTAGTGTTAAATCTGCATTATAATAAACTTTTTATAGGCCATGCAAGAAAAACTCTAGGATTAGCCAATGCAAGTTAGTAATTAGGAGAAACTGTTTTCGACCTTTCGAAATTTACTAATTGGATACTACACATCAATAGCTAATACGACAAGTGTTTTTGACAAATTATATTATTTATTTTGGCATTTGAAATTGATTATAACATTTGATGATGGATAGTGCTATGGCAATTCCCGGTGTCACCGAATCTCGGCGACACCATCTCACATATTTTTATGTAGGTCAACTAAAATGGATCACATTTGATGATGGATAGTGCTACGGCGACACCCGAGTGTCGCTATCTCATTTTCCTTTGATGATACACTAATTCTCATTTCAGACGCTTTATGTGGCCATTTTTATGGTAAAATGTGACTATTTAATGACAAAATGTTGTAACTAGTGTTTTTTGTTCAGTAACTTTTTTTCAATTATATTTGGCTATAAATGAATCACATATAACTCGTCTGAAGTGTTCAAATAAAAGTAACCGTCCGAAACGAGACACCTTGTTGGTGATAATATATCAATATGATCCTCAAATAGCAGTTTCGCCCTCAATTTGACAAAAAATCACCCAATCCTACGTGGATCTAATGCGTTAGAAGTAACACTAAAACACCAATTCTTCTAATTTTTTAGCAATAAGAGAAAAAAAAATTCGTTCTTCGTAGACTTCGTAAAACCCGAAGCAAAAAAGGTTGACCTAAAAACAACCCAAGGTCATCGTAACACTTGTGGGCAACAATGAAGAGAATCATGAGTCAACGGTTCAATGCACAAACTGCAAAGAGTCCGCCAACTAAAAAAAAACCAACACCACTCATGCGATTCACTAGTGTTGTACGTAACAACGACATTTCCCCTAACACACGAGAAATAATGATAGCCATGTGGCTGCGAGGAGCAAACCCCATCGAAGCACAACTAGTCGCGACAACCGAGGGACATTCCCAGGGACAAGGGACTGTTGGGAATGTTTGGCCTGGAATGTCCTACAATAATACAATTCATTGGTGATAAATTGTCAATAAAATTTAAATGGTTATAAAGTCTTGCTAGAGACCAATTATGATCTTTAAATTAATGTGTTAATTTACTACTCCCTCCTTCCGGTCATTGTTGACCTTTCATTTTGGCACAAAGACCAAGGAAATAGTAGGGGAACATTTGTGGTTATATATACTTAGTCGATGACAAGTGGATAATAGTCCCATTGGGGGTAAAATTACTAATAGGTAACCTTCCTAATATAGAAATGATAACAATTGACTGAGACACCAAAAAAGAATAGGACAACAATTGGCCGGGACGGAGGGAGTACTATATTAAACTGATCATATTGGGTCACACAAGTTAGTAGTGATTAAGACGTGGTGAGACTTTTTATATGGACCGACTTATTAGTATGTATGACATATTTAATAAGTCTATTATTTCTTTTGAATAAGATTATAAGGAAATAATAATCAAGGTGGATTTTTTTTTTGTGAAAATAATCCCAAAGCGAGGTTACCTTGCATTAAAATCATCGCTAGAAATCAAGTCGGCAATACAATCAGGTATCGAGCTATGCGAGAAGCGAGAAATAGAATTTATAGGACTAACATGAGCTAACATATGTGCTAGGGCTGATAAAAAAAATCCGATTATCCGAACCGATCCGATATCCGATCTGTATCCGATCCGAAAAAGCGGATACCCGATCCGAAAGTTGCATTCGGATCGGATATCCGATCCGAAACTTTCGGATACGGATCGGATATCGGATAACAGTTTAAAAATTTTCGGATATCCGTATCCGATCCGAAAATTTACAAATATGCATTTTTATGAGAATTCTTAACTTTGGGCTTAGTTAGTCCATTACACAGCCCATTATTACTTACATATATTACAAATATCATGTAATGTTTTCACTACAAACCTAATTCTCTTCTTTTCCAGCAGTTTTTTTGCTCTTTTACCTCACCATTTTAAATTCATGACCCACTCTCCCTCTCTCCCATTACATTATCCACAAATTACTCATTTCTTATAGATCTTCACCATTTCATACGTTTATATTAAGCATTTTTATGTTTTTAATCCTTGTTTGTCAGATTATTTGGGTGAGGTTTTCAATATTATCAATTTTTATTTTTACCCATCCCATTTACCATTTTCAGATTTCCTTATCTTCATTTTGTTATTCACCCAAATCTCTACACATCACACTCTTTATCAGTGAAATTATGAATAGATGCACATATCACAAGATCTATTAAATTCTCGTCATCAACCTTCAAGATGAAGACACCAATGACGGCATGAACAAAATACCTCAAATCATGATTGTGGAAAAAGACGAGGAAGGGTTTTGTTGAAATCAGACTTTTGTTTTAATTCTGAGTATAGTTTAAACTTTAAAGCATATTTAATAGTGTGTGAAATTTCTTACATGTAATCGGTCCATGTATAATGTGTCTTCTGTAAAAAAAAAAAAAAAGAGTGACATGATAAAACATAAATAAATGGTTATTATTTAATTTAAAAAACAAACAAGCAATTTATTTATAACGGGTCGGATAACGGATATTCGGATATCCGATCCGAAAATTTCGGATATTAATTTTCGGATATCCGAATGATTCGGATCGGATATCGGATAGTGAAAAAATGGAATTTCGGATACGGATATCCGATCCGAAAGTCAGTTCGGATCGGATATCCGATCCGTGCTCAGCCCTAATATGTGCAACTCCATTAGCCGATCTAATAATATGCAAACAAGAAAATGAATGAAAACTAGAACAATGGTTTAAAATGTCATCGATAACTAAGAAGAATTCACTTCGCCCGGTCTTCTTCTTTTGCAGCGCCTCCACGACTTCTTTGCAGTCACTTTCGATAATGCTTTTTTTATGGCCCCTTCGTATCGCCTCCTGGATAGCGACGACTGACGAAGCTACGCCTGGGCCGTAGGGGCCCTGGCCCGGGCTAGAATTTAAGGAATAATAAAAAATTAAGTAGGATAAATGTACAAATAAGTAAGTGTGGCATAGTGGTCAAGAGTAAATACCAAGTGTGTATTTATTGCACTGTGATTTCGTGTTCGACACACACAAGGTGCAAAAAGCTTGTTTTGTTTTTCTTCTTGCTTTTTTTGGGTCTATATTGTGATCCGTATTTTATCAAAAGTAATATTTGTATAATCCTTATCCCACTTTAGTTTATAATAAAACCGTGTTATAAGAGATTTGTTATTATTTCTTTTTGAGTTATATTCATCAGATATGATATTAATAAATCGTTCTATAAAATATAGAGTAAGTAATCAATGTATCCCTCCATAATTAAACAAGAATAAATATAACTCCGTAATTTTTAAGTTCTAAATATTAATTTAAATAGTCTATTAAATATAAACAATGTTTCCCTTTGCACAAAAAAAAATATTATAACAACGTTGACATAATGCTATGAGGCCCTTTATAAATGTGTATCATCGATGAAATTGAAATTGGCCCTGGGCTTTATTTCGTCCTTGCTTCGTCCATCGCGACGAGCACAACTTCCGCTTCAGCTATCCTCGGAGTTGAGTCCCTGCATCTTCGTTCCGCGACACCCAGGCCATCACCTCCCCTCTAGTCCTCCCGCATATGACCCCTATCCCTATACCACGCCCAATCTTAACGCCATTATCAATGTTTATAACTATTCCGCATTTGATAAAGTTTCCTAGTTTAATTAAGGAAAATATTTATTAGTTTCTTTAATATTTGTATCAGTTCAAGAAAATATTATTGAATTTATATTTTTCAGGGTTTCCTAATTATCTTTAGAAAACATTTGTTAGAAGAGTAATATTAAACTCTCATAAAAACTTTAGTCTTATCATTCAAAAATTTGTACACTCTGAATCATCTGAAATCTGAATACTCTAATAAGTATAGTTTGAAATCTGTAATTGTTTTTTCTGGCTACGTCCAATAGGCAATACACCGCCTATGCAATTGGTAAGGCAGATAATGCGCGCTTTTTATACTTTAACCTTTTGCCTACAAGATGGCATGCTTACCAATTTTTGAATTTGGAACATCCTTTAAGTAGAGCCATGATCATGATACGGAGATGTCATCCGTACTTAAGATCTTGCTACTTTGGTAGTGGAGTAGTGGACACTCGATAAGAGTGGAGTGATGAGTGAAGAGAAATATTAAGGTCAAGTGTGTGGATGAGAGTACGTTGGACAAGTATTGTACTCCCAAAATGGCATGCAAATGTTAAAGGAGTAAAGGAGTATGATTTATGAAAAATGATGATGGGTCATTTTTTGTTGCCGTGAAAGCAAAGCACCATATTAAATTAAAGTTGAGATTGAGACGAAACGGACTCTCTTCTATTACCCCAAATCTTTACGTTGGGAGTTTTTTTTTTTTTTTTTTTTGAGTAAAAATCGAACCCCCAACCTCTTGATTGGGATAAAAGAGCTTTTATTCTTTATACATCAGAGGATTTTTTTCCTTGACATAAAAGAACAATAATTAAACATCAAGCACAAATATTCAGATTAATAGTCCCTACTATTTGCGCTTAAATATCAAGCACAAATAGTAGGGACAAATGCAGATTAATTTTTACTCCGCCGAGCCCACGGGAAGTAATAATTACTCTGTCCATTACAATGTAGGGAAATAAATAATATAAGAAATAATAGTAGTCATAGGCTCGCTAACCAGCATATAAACTTGGTGCTACGAAATGTTTTAAACCCGTTTTTATCATAGCAAAATACAACAACGAAAAATTTAAATTGTAAATGAGATGCCACTATTATAGTAAGTAATTTATAAAAATAAAAAAACTTCATATATGATATATCATGCATTTTTTTGGGCGGGATACTAAAAGAGAAGAAATAACGTACCAAGAGACTGAAAATAGAGCCAATGGCAATGGCGAGGAAACGACCCAATAAAGAATCGGCGAGAATAGCTCCAATAAAGGGAGTAAAATTATTAGCAGTATTCCAAAAGTATATCAAATTCTGAGCTTTTGTAACACTCATCTTGTAATCATTCATCAAATATACGATCATATTTGGTGTTAACCCAAAACTTGCCACCCTTTCAAACGCTTCATTTGCTGCATGCATGCACATTTACAAGAATTACAACCATCTTATATAAACCGGCCACTAATTTTATATTACTAAATATTGTACGGATATGCAAATATATGTATTGGTTGAAACAACAAGTCTCACTCGCCGGCGACGAGACGACCCGTCACAAGTCAAACCCTCTCACAAAGAGAAAGTAGACTCTCACTTAAACTTGCTATAGGTCGCTCCCTCACAAATGAGACTCTGGGAAATGAATCTAAATAGAATTAGGTAAATATTATTGAGTGGAAAATGGTAAAACATAATTAATTACTCCGTACCTAAGATGAATGGTATGGTGATGAAGCCACCTTTTTTGGTCTTAGAGGACCCTTCTTCATCTTGACAATTATGGCTTAACATTCTTGCTTCTTCACTAGCTTCCATTACAATATTTTTGTTTTTAATTTAGAGAAATTGGTGATAGAAGATAGTTGAGTTATGACTTTGTGATGGAATAAAAGCTTGTTTCTCAAGGCTATGTTGCTCTTATAACATGTTGAGTTAGTAGTGTTCAAGTTACTGTCTTCCCCATCTTAGTCTAAAGAAATGAAAAAGTTAAACCCTTTATCTCTATATATAAATAAATGAGTTAAAAAGAAAAAGTGTGAGACTGTTCTCTTAATACATAGGGAGTGTCATTTCTTTACTTTAGTTATAAAAGTAAAAGCGGAAAAAGACGAGCTAGGTTCTAAAACTTTTTTTTTTTATCACAATGTAAACATCATAATTAAGTAAATTTGAAATTATTCTCTACGTCCTTTACAATAACCATTTTGAGGTCGTGTTCGGGTCACTGATCTTCGGGTCGTGTTCGGGTCACTGATCTTCGGGTGGGGTCAGGTCGGTGTTGGGTTGAAGTATTCTCAGGTCAGGTCACTCGAATCGGGTCAGACTTATCAGCTCTATATATCACCATAGAAAATTGGAGGGTTTGGTATATTGCAAACTAATTTTTGCCTTCTAAAATAGCATGACATTTATGTAGGTGTTATTTAGATTATAACTCCAATTTTGAGGGTATATCTTGACAATTTTCCTCATTTTCATCACAAATCAACATGAGGTTAGTGGTAAATTTAATGATATAATCCATTCGTCTCGGTCATTTGTTGTTCTTTTATTTTGTCACAAAGATTAAGGAAAGAATATGAGACCAGTTATGGTTATACTTGGTTGATGAAAAGTCGACAATAATTTCATTGGAGTTAAAATTACTTTAGATATAAAGAAGATAACAATTGAATAAGACACCAAAAAAATAGTATTGCAACGGAGGAAGTATAAAGATTAGAAAATTGAACATCCATTAATAGTAGCCATTCCAAACTTTGTATAGAGATCCACCTATGACATCACTGAATAAGAACAATTCATAAACAAAGATGGGGTGGGTGCAACAGCCACAGTAAGCCCTTCATCTGATGCGTAAAGACAAATGAGAAATGGTAATGTGTGGGGCTGTAAATGTGAAAATGCAAGATGACACGGAGCGAAGCTTCAGTTTGTAACCGTAGTAACGTCACTTTTGTAAATTTGTCATCAATCCAAAATAAATGAGTCGAAGGTTGAATTGTTGCCTCGCACAAATTAGCATCTTTGTTTTATAAGTTTCCAGTAAAATAGACTTGATGGGGGTACTCTTACTTGTACAGTTGAGCATGATCCGAACTAGAATCCTCGAATTTAAATCCTGAATTGATTTGATATTGCGTCGTTTAAGTAATTCGCAAGATATGGATGTCAGACGAAACATTTAGATCGAATATGGATATCTAATTTTAAGAAGTTCTAATTTGGATATCCGATTTGAACGAGTACACATTTTGTGTAACACCCGCAAATGTACCATATTTTTATAGTAAAAATATTATACGAATACTTTTCAGCGAATTTTAATTTTAGACTAGAATTTGATTTCCCGTGTCTAATTTAGAATTTCCGAGTTCGTATTTGGACTTTACGCGAGTTTTCGAGTAAGTTTCTTAAGACGTTTTTGGATTTTTCTCATGACTTTTTCCACTTACTCCTTCATATACTCCCTCATAACCTAACTCCCTCACAACTCAAACTCCTTCCTCACCAAGAAATCCCCAAAACCTAGGCTCCATATTTGATCCGTCTTAGAATCGCCACTACTCATTCATTTCTCGCTCAAATTCACCAAGGTTCGTCTTATTCCTTCCCTCTCATCTTCCTCTATCCGTATTGGTAATAAAATTACCGTATTTCTCGCTTTTTAATTTATCCGTCTTTCTCAAAGGTGAATTATATTCATCTTTTGTCGTCTTTGTTTAGGTGGAGACTTTCTAGGCCCCGACAAAGATTACTATCTAGTGGAGGAAGGCTTAGAAATCGTTTAAAGACGCATAAAGGTAACGGTGAAGGATTACTCGATATCATTTACGTGTTTTTATGTGTTTTTCTATGTTAGAAATCGTATTTAGAATATGATTAGTAATCTTAGGATTTGTGTTGTTAATGATGGTTGTTGTTAGTTGATAATTGATATGAGAATTGATGATTTGTGATGGTAGATGATATTTGTGTTATGCCTAAGTGAAATTGTGAAATTCGTGTGACCCGAGCCTGCCAGACCAGGACGCTGGCAGCGTTCCCTGGACGCTGGCAGCGTCGTAGGACGCTGGCAGCGTCGTCCGGCGCTGGCAGCGTTGCTTGCTGCCGGTTTCCCAAGTCGACTGCAGTTTTCCTGCACTAACCCCTTTTCGTAAAATGATCATATCTCCTTCGGTACTTGCTTGTTTTGGGCTTGTGACATCCCGTTGGAACCGTAAGAGAATAAGCTATCACCTCCACTTGAAATTTCTGCATTTGGATGTCTAGAACTCTAGTTATGACCGTTTGAAGTGGACCCTTGTTTTAGTTGGTTTCCAAACAACGTAGTTTTGGAGAGGGGATCTATGTTTCTTATTTATTATGCTTCATGAACTTGTTCAAATGCTTATGTATCATGTATTGATTCATTTTTATAATAGTTAAATTTATATAACCCCCTATTCTCATGTTTTGTGACGGTTTTTGTTATGTCCCACTTTGAGTCGATTTTTACACATGTTACAGTTTGAGCACTAATTTCCTATGTGCTTTGTACTCTCATTCCCTTGACTACCTCCACGTTCGTAAGCCTGGAATGTCGGAACGGGGAGCGTATCCTTACTGCTTAATTGCATGTGTTAGTGGGCATATGACGACGTTGTTGGGAGGCGAACGATTTGCGTTGATCGACCCGGCCGTCAAATGTTATGTACTTGCGAGGTGGTGTCAACTGCATGTAGCGTACCGCTTGTTATGAGGCTTGTGCTCTTTTCCGCCTCTTTCGTGAATGTCGACCGAATTTGGGGTACTCGGCGTCTATGATTGACCGAGTCTTGGATGCGAAATGTTATCGGATGTCGAACTGGAAAATGTGATTTCGGGAGTCTGGCCAGATTTAGACTAGGACCGTATTATTATCGTCGTGCTACCAGGAGAAAATTATTCTACATATACGAAATGAATTGAAACGTGTATGCGTTCAGGGAAATGCTTATCCCGTGGATGCCTTTTAATCATACTTGCCATGTACACGGTGCTAGTGCGTGACATTTACCGTGAGAGATGTCGTCAATGTATTGGTATGTTTGGATGGATGATTACATGATTGATTATTCGTGATCATTGAGTGACTTGGCATGGTTTGTTTGTCGAGTCTCAATCTTATCAAACTTATACCGCTAACGGTGAGATGCAAGCCCTAGTGAGCGTATTCGGTTGCCTAAGAGTGTCTTCCCCGAGTCTATCTATAGCATGATGGTTACGGATTACTTCATATGCTCTTATCATTATATATTGAATTGCCTATCTATTCTTATCGTATTTCACATGTATATCTATATATGCATGCTTCTACTTTTGTATTTTCTTTATGTACGTTTAATGTGATATGGCTGGGAGAACCCGGAGTTACTCCCCACTGACTGTGGCGTTCATGTTTTTCATGGATGAACAGGTTGCTTGATTGGATGGCTTTTTACTTGTGGTATTTTGGGTTCGGGTGTGAGCTAGCGGGCGTTGTCCCTGGATTAAACACCTCTAGACGTTATTTAGCTAGTTTGCTAATCACTTCGACATTGATAACATTTTGAAAGACCTCGTCTCTTTGTAGTATATTCTATTTCGGTTTGTGATTATTGACATTCCTCGTATTTTCTATTCGCATGTAAAATGTTTTAAAAACATCGTATTTCCGCTAATTAAATCACATGCTTGTATGTTTTATTTTCCGCATTCACGAGGGTTGTCACAGTTGGTATCAGAGCTTTATCGCTCCCGACGCACACCCGTGAACCCTAAACTTAAATTACTTGACCTTGAAATAATCAATGAGAGATGGGTAGACTTAAGGACCTAAGGTGGTAGTCTTTGGTGTACTTGATGTTTGTTAGGTTCTAACTTGTTTGTTGATTGTGTTGAGTGATGTTATGTTTGTTTGTATCTACCGTCTTAAGGTGGATCATTGTGTTACCTAGAAGAAGTATCCTCTACCGAAGATTTGAAGATTGACAAGCCTAATTGAAGTGTATTTCTTCCTCATCGATGTTTTCTCTCGTCCTTAATGTATCATGCTCTCTTCCTTCTATCTAAGTGCTTCTTCATCATCTAACTTCTTTTCCCCTTGGAAATTACTCTTGTTACCTTCCTCCTCCTTATCAATTTGTACCCTCAACTTCCTTATATGACCTTTTGTGGACACCATATCCTTTTATTTGTGGCATATTGTACTTCTCAGAAGAATTTTAGACTTGGTGGAATGTTAGTGTTGATTAGAATGAATTTGGGATTCGAGAAAAATTGTGTAGACTTAAGTTCTCCCCTAGTGGTGAGAGTTGATATCCTTGAGAAAAGTGTGGTAAGGTATGTTTAATGATTTTAATGTATAAATGTTTGCCATGACTTGTGTGTAAATAGTTCATGATATTCGATGGTGTAAGGTCGAATGAGTTGGCTATGACTTCTTAACTCATTAGTAATTTAGTCTTTTGGACTTAGAAGTTTAGTATTGTTTTGAAGACCATGCTTATGATATGTCTAATTGGTGTAAATAAGAAGTTTTGAATGATATCTTGAGGTGCGAAATACTTTTGAGGTTAAGTGACGTCTTGTGGTTTCCTATTGTGTGTTTGTGAGTATAGGCTTGGTGGAAAAGCATTTGGCTATAGTTCTTGGATTTAAATATATGATCTTATCTTATGGTATCGGAGACTCGTTTGAAGTAGTAAGGTTTCGTTGTAAGTTGAACCATATTACTTGAGGATTATAGATATGAGCGAGATTCGATGATGTGAGCTATGATGGATATACCTTGGGACATTAATGATGATGTTTGACTTGAGGTTGCACTTTGTTAATAATGAACTCGTGGGCTATATGAGTTGAAAATGACCGAGTATAAGGGAGTATTTGTTAGTCCTTCAGTTAAGGAAACCTTTGAGGTTGTGTTGAATATTTGAGCTAAAGGAATGTTACTATACTTGAGTTGCAATTCCGCAATTGGAATTCCGTGCTATATGAAAGGGTGGATGAATTGGGTTGTAATCGATTTGTTAAATCTAGGTGTATCTTACTTTGATAATTTGTGGTACGAGGGTCCCTTGTAAGAGACCTTTGTTATTGGGATGAGTTGCTTTACTATCACCCTAAGTCTGAAAGGAGAAATTTTGTGGATTAAACCTTAAACCTTTACTCGTGCCATCATCCCTTTTCATTTCCATTCTTGAATGTTTTTGTCAAGATTGATCTTTAAGAAAGTACAAGCTCGTACCTTCTTTCTTACTCGGATATATTCATACCTCTACTATCTGCTTTGTCTCTTTCTTGACCTCGTTATTTTTCAGCGCTCCTCTCTTGTAATCTCGTGTACTCAACGCCTGAAAGAGTAAAAGGCCAATTTTTCTAGTAAAAATATTTACTAACACTTTTCAGTAGAACTTAAGTTTTTAAAATAGGAATTTTTGTTCCGAGTCTTATTTTGAAATTACGCGTTCGTATTTGGAATTTTTGAGGGATTCCATGAAAAGACCGTTTTTAGTCATCTTTGACTTTTCTTGACTTTTAAGTCGTCTTTGACTTTTCCTTGACTTTTTAAAGTCGTCATTGACTTTTTCTTGACTGTTAAGTCGTCCTAAACTTTTCTTGACTTTTAAGTCATCTTCGACTTTTCTCGACTTTTCAGTCAACTTTGACTTCCGTTGACTTTTTCCCGACTCGTCTCATAAGTATGAAGACCGAAATGTTAATTTAAAAAAATTATATTTTTGATTTATTTTTATTTATATTTATTATGATTTATCATAATTTAATATAATTATTTTGAATTTATTCGGAATTTAAAGAATAACTTTTACGGTTTTTAATCGAACGTCCTTTAACTATTCCCGACGCATCGTAATGCGCGCAACAAAATCGAAACTCGACTTTGGCATGAGTCACACGTTGATGTCATCGCTTTCCACTCACCATTAGATGTTTTATTTATTTTGATTAAAATAATCAAAATATCTAGATATTTACTTACTTTATCGATCCGTCAACGAAAATTACGCAAATCGAGCAAAAACAGACCGATGCTCACCATACCACACGGCTCAAAAAGTCCTCTAATAGCCTTGATATTTTCATTTCTTTTGGATACAATAATCATAATATCTAGATATTTGTATAATTAACTTTATCGTTAATTATATTTAATCGTTTACCGTAAAATAATTATTAAACGCGAGTCAATTACGGAACAACAATTTCAAAACTCGACACCTTTATTGGTCTATAAACTCACGGCCAACCCACTCCACTTTACTCACAAACAACTTTTCATCTTTCAACAAATCAAATAAAGATCAAAACATCACTTTATTTAATCGTTCTTCGTGTTCTTCATCGTTCATCATTTGTTCTTCATCGTTCTTGAGCAAAACCTTCATAAAATCTTCGTTTCTTAATTAAATTCTTCCTACTTTATATTTCTAGACTCT
>JAIUZE010046720.1:0-62977 GCA_022085475.1 Heliosperma pusillum
ACGTCACTACGTAAAATTATACGAAAAACGAATCATGCGAACTATTATAAATTACGAGATTTAGAAATTTCAAGAAGAAAACACAGCCGTGTTCCAGGCCGGGGTGGAGGGAGGCGGCCGGTACCCCGGCTCGGAGCACAACTACCCACAAAAACCAAGTTTGGAAACTAACTAAAACAAGGGTCCACTTCAAACGGTCATAAATAGAGTTATAGATATGGGAATGCAGAAATTCCAAGTCGAGGTGATATCTTATCTTCTTACGGTTCCAACGAGTGGTCACAAGCCCAAAACAAGCAAGTAACGAAGGAGATATGATCATTCTACGAAAAAGGGTCGGTGCAGTGAATTCTCAGCCGGGCACTGAACCGGCAGCCGGCCCTTCGGCCAGGACTACTTCCTACCCGAGAACAACAAACACAAGTTCCATCATTTTCAATTCTCCTAATTCACTTCTAATAATTATCAACAATCAATATTCATCATCAACAATCATAAAATAACAACAATCATAAATCATAACATGATCCCTAAGCTTCTAATCGTATTCTAAATACGATTTCTAATCATATAAAGCATGCGAAACACGTAAATGATACCGAGTAACCCTTTACCGTTACCTTTACGCGTCTTTAATCGATTCTAAACCTTCCTAGTCTTCACCTACATACAATTAGATAATAAAAGACGAATATCATTCACCTTGAGAAAGACGGATAATTTAAAAAGCGAGAAAGACGGTAATTTTATTACCAATACGGATAGAGGAAGCTAAGAGGGGAAGAATAAGACAAACTTACGTGAATTCCAAAAAGAAACGAAGGAGATACGGTGATTCAAAGATCGGAAAGTGTATGGAGGCAAGGGTTTTGGTTTGGGTTTCTTAGTGATGAAGTAATGTGTTGTGTTTGTGAATGAAAAATAGATTAAATGGTAGTATGATATTTATAAGGAAAAAGTCAACAAAAGTCAAAGACGGCTCAAAAGTCAAGAAAAGTCAAAGACGACTCAAAAGTCAAGAAAAGTCAAAGACGACTCAAAAGTCAAGAAAAGTCAAAGACGAATCAAAAGTCAAGAAAAGTCAAAGACGACTCAAAAGTCAAGAAAAGTCAAAGACGCCTTAAGACGGGATTCTCATGGAATCTCGCGGAAATTCCAAATACGAACTCGGAAATTCTAAATTCGACTCGAAACTTTAAATTCTAAATTAAAACTTAAATTTGCTGAAAAGGTTTCGTAAAATATTTCTATTAGAAAAATAGGGTACATTTCCGGGTGTTACAATCACCCCACCTTTTAAAAAGTTTCGTCCTCGAAACTTGAGAGTAGAAAACTAAAGTATCAAGGATAAGAATCGGTTTTCAAAATTAATACGAAAACTTGTATAAGGGAAAATATTTATGAAACGAGGTTCATCTAGAAAACGTTTGAAAGAAGCATGTTCATAAGTGTGAAACTTTACTTACGGATCTCAAGAATGCTCGTCGCGAACGAGAACTCTAATTACCCAAATCAAAGCAATGTCGAAATAGTGAAATCGAAATTCAAAACAACGTTAGTCAGTGCAGGACTAGTTATCAGACGTCTCCAATAACAAGTCCAAACATCCAACCAAACGCAAAATCCAAATATAAAAGCAAAAGAAATCCATTTTTCCAAAAAGAGGGTACACAAACCATCTTTAGACTTCTTTGAAACGTTAAATTAGAAATATAACATGAAAATTTGAAGGTTTTCTCAAAGATAAAATAAAAATAAGAACACATTACACGTACATAGAGCGACTCGAACATCAAGTTCACAAATCACGATAACAAAATATATACAAAACACGCAAAAACGAAACAAATCGAACTCCTAGGGATATGAAGAATCACGATGAAGTCGGCACGAAGATCTACAGGAACTCGATAGAACTAACTCTACTGATACTCTAATCCTCAAGAGAATGCAATTTACCCGATTTGCAACTCATCATTTTCAATCATCAGAATTCCTACAAAAATATTTCATAATCACGAAACTTCAAGTAACAAATCCCAATTATTCGAATCCAATTAGAATCTACTGAGGTCCATCGGCACGGTAGACTCCACAACTAACCACCCACATGAAAATTCATTGCGTACTCTAATCTACTTAGCTCCATGAAAACTTTCATTAGAAACCACCAACAAAATATTTATATCTAGGGAAACATGATCGCTAACAACCACAAGGTAAAAGAGGCTTACTATGAAATCCTTTGATCCAATTTATTCCAAAATTCATTATCCTAAGTTATTAACAATGAACTTTTTCATCTTCAAAAGTTAAAACACAAAACCTCAAAAGAGATTAGTCAAACAATCTCATTTCTTTTAACTTTTGCCAATCATAGGGCAATGCGACCGTAAATCAATTTATTTAGCTCCTTCAAACTCTCAATACATCGGTTTTCGCTTATGACAATATTCCTCAAGCTTGGTCATCCAATCCAAAGTTCACAAGGTAATTATTCCCGTTAGGGGGCCAACATTTAAAGACCACAATTTCCCAAGTAACACTTAAAGAATCACTAAAATTCTTAACCACAACTACCAATTATCATTATGCTTATTTCGATCCTCAAAACGATATTGCAACATTAAGCTTTCATAGTCTAAAACCACTAGGAGAGTTTCATCCTAAGCTTATCGTCAATTCTTTATAATCATCTAAACATGAAACTAGCTCAATAGGACGGGTAGGTACCTCATTTGAATCTTCTTCAAAATACACCTACTAATCCTTACGTTAGCTAATAAGAAAAACTACCTCTCAAGAGAGTGGGATAAAAGAACATGATTCAAGGAACATTAGGAAGCGTCATTAAAGACTACGATAATATGAAAAAGGCGAAGGCGAAAAAGGAAAACGAGGTTGAGGAAGAGACAAAGCAGATAGTAGAGTTATGAAGATACCTGAGTAAGAAAGAAAGTACGAGCTTGTAATTTCTTAAAGATCAATCTTGACAAAAACATTCAAGAATGGAAATGAAAAGGGACAATGACACGGGTAATGGTTTAAGGTTTAATCCACAAAATTTCTCCTTTCAAACTTAAGGCGATAGTAAAACAACTTAATTATTCATTTACAAAGGCCTCTTACAAGGGACCATCATACCACGTACAATCATCAAAGTAAGGTACACCTAGATTTGATAAATCGACTACAACCCAATTCATCCATCCTTTCATATCACACGGAATCCCAAATGCGGAATTGCAACTCAAGTATAATAACATTCCTTTAGCTCAAATATTAAACACAACCTCAAAGGTTTGTTTAATTGAAGGACTAACAAATACTCTCTTATACTCGGTCATCTTCAAGTCTATAGCCCACGAGTTCATTATTATCAAAGTACAACATCAAGCCAAACATCATCATTAACATCCCAAGGTATTTCCATCATAGATTACATCATCGAACCTCGCTCATATCTATAATCATCAAGTAATATGGTTCAACTTACAACGAAACCTTACTACTTCAAACGAGTCTCCGATACCATAAGGTAAGATCATATATTTAAATCCAAGAACTATAGCCAAAAGCTTTTCCACCAAGCCTATACTCACAAACACACAAAAGGAAACCACAAGACGTCACTTAACCTCAAAAGCAATTCGCACCTTAAGATATCATTTAAAGCTTCTCATTTACACCAATTAGACATATCATAAGCATGGTCTTCAAAACAATACTACACTTTTAAGTCCAAAAGATTAAATTATTAATGAGTTAAGAAGTCCTAGCCAAATCATTCAACTTACACCATCGAATATCATGAACTATTTACATACAAGTCATGACAAGCATTTATACACTAAAATCATCAAACATATTTTACCATACTTTCCTCAAGGATACCAACTCTCACCACCATAGGGTGAAATTAGATCTATACCATTTTCCTCAAATCACAAGTTCATTCTAACAAACACTAATAGTCCACAAAGTCTAAAATTCTTCCAACCAAGTACAATATGCCACAAACTAAAGGGTAAGGTGTCCACAAAAGGTCAAATAAGGAAGTTGATGGTACAAATTGATAAAGAGGAGGAAAGTAACAAGAGTAATTTCCAAGGGGAAAAGAAGATAGATGATGAAGAAGCATTTAGATAGAAGGAAGAGAGCATAAAACAATAAGGACGAGAGAATTCATAGATGAAGAAGAAATACACTTCAATTAGGCTTGTAAATCTTCAAATCTTCGGTAAAGTATACTTCTTCTAGGTAACACAATGATCCACCCTAAGACGGTAGATACAAACAAACATAACATCACTCAACACAATCAACAAACAAGTTAGAACCTAACAAACATCAAGTACACCAAGACTACCAAGTAAAGTCCTTAATTTCTACCCATCTCTCAGTTATTATTTCAAGGTCAAGTAGTTTAAGTTTAGGGTTCACGTGTGTGCGTCGGGAGCGATAAAGCTCTGATACCAACTGTGACAACCCTCGCGAATGCGGAAATAAAACATAACAAGCATGTGATTTATATAGCGGAAAATACGGTGTTTTTAAAACTTTTTACATGGAAGATAGAATTACGAGGAATGTCAAATAAATACAAACCGAAATATAAAATATAATAAAAAGAGACGTAGTCTCTCAAAATGTTATCCAATATCAAAGTAATTAGCAAAACTAGCTAAATAACGTCTAGAGGTGACTCATCCAGGCCAACGCCCGCTAGCTCACACCCGAACCCAAAATACCACAAGCACAAAGTCATCCAAGCAAGCAACCTGTTCATCCATGAAAAACATGAACACCACAATCAGTGGGGAGTAACTCCGGATTCTCCCAGCCATATCACATTAAACGTACATAAACGGAAATACAAAAGTAGAAGCATGCATATAGAGATATACATATGAAGTACGAGAAAGGATAAATAGGCAATTCAATATATCAAGATAAGAGCATATGAAGTACAAATCCGTAACCATCATATTATAGAATGACTCGGGGAAGACACTCTTAGGCAACCATATACACTCACTAGGGCTTGCATCTCACCGTTAGCGGCATAAGTTTGATAAGATTGAGACTCGACAAACAAACCATGCCAAGTCACCCAATGATCACGAATAATCAATCATGTAATCATCCATCCAAACATACCAATACATTGATGACATCTCTCACGGTAAATGAAACGCACTAGCACCGTGTACATGGAAAGTATGATTAAAAGGCATCCACGAGATAAAACATTTCCCTGAACGCATACACGATGCTACATTTCATATATGTAGACTAATTTCCTCCCGGTAGAACGACGATAGTAATACGGTCCTAGTCTAAATCTGGCCAGACTCACGAAATAACATTTTCTGGTTCGACATGCGATAAACATTTCGCATCCAAGACTCGGTCAATCATAGACGCCGAGTACCCCAAATTCGGGCGACATTCATGAAAGAGGCGGAAAAGAGCACAAGCCTCATAACAAGCGGTACGCTACATGCAAATGACACCACCTCGCAAGTATACAACATTTGACGGCCGGGTCGATCAATGCAAAGCGTTCGCCTCCCAACAACGTTGTCATATGCCCACTAACACATGCAATTAAGCAGTAAGGATACACTCCCCTTTTCGACATTCCAGCCTTACGAACGTGGAGGTAGCCAAGGGAATGAGAGTACAAAGCACATAGAAAATTAGTGCTCAAACCGTAACATTTGTAAAAACCGACACAAAGTGCGACATATCAAAAACCGTCACAAAACATGCGATACAAGCAAATGGAATATCATATATTTGAAACATTAATATTTAAAGTCATTACGTAAATTTATACGATAAACGAACCATGCGAACTATTATAAATTTAAGATTTAAGAAAATATAAGAAATAACCCCAGCAGGGTGCCAGCCGGTCGGGGGGACCGGCGGCCGGGCACCCGGCTGGCATCATATATCATATGAAAACTTGAATGAAAATACAGCGTGCCCCAGCCAGTCAAAGAGACCGGCTGCCGACTACCCGGCTGGGACCAAAGTCATACGAGAAAAACAAATGCATGTGATATAAGCATGATATAAATGTAACAATGATAAACATGAAACAATACATGATTACATAAGCATTAGACCAAGTTTAGGAAATATAAAGAATAAGAAACATAAATCTCATCTCAAATCAACAAGTTTGGAAACTATTAAAACAAGGGTCCACTTCAAACGGTCATTACTAGAGTTCTAGACGTTCAAATGCAGAAATTCCAAGTGGAGGTGATATCTTATCCTCTTACGGTTCCAACGGTAGGTCACAAGCCCAAAACAAGCAAGTAACGAAGGAGATATGATCATTTTACGAAAAGGGGTCGGTGCAGTGAGTCACAGCCGGTCAAGGGGACCGGCGGCCGGGTACCCGGCTGGGAACACATTCACCCGAGAACAACAACTCTTCAATCATCCATTTTCAATTATCATAAATAACTACTATCAACTATCAATAATCATTAATTATCATCAACAATCATCAACAAACAATACTCATCATCAACAACACAAGTTATATGAATACTAATCCTATTCCAAATACGATTATTAACATAGAAAACACATTAAAACACGTAAATGATATCGAGTAACCCTTCACCGTTACCTTTACGCGTCTTCAAACGATTGCTAAGTCTTCCTTCACTAGATAGAAATCCTCATCGGGTTCTTTAAAGTCTCCACCTAAACAAAGACGACAAAAGATGAATATAATTCGCCTTTGACAAAGACGGATAAATTGAAAAATGAGAAAGACGGTAATTTTATTACCAATACGGATAGAGGACGATGAGAGGGAAGGAATAAGACGAACCTTAGTGAATTTGAGCAAGAAATGAAGGCGTAGGATCGATATTAAGATTTGAGAAAATATGGAGGCAAGGTTTTGGTGTTTACTTAGTGAGGAAGAAGAAGAAGATTGAATGAGGGAGTTAGGGTTGTGAGGGAGTATATGAAGGAGTAAGTGGAAAAGATATGGAAAAAGCCCATAACTTCTTAAGACGTAACTTACTCGAATTCTCGCGTAAAATCCAAATATGAACTCGGAAATTCTAAATTAGACACGGAAAAATTTAATTCTAAACTAAAACTAAATTTCGCTGAAAAGTATCCGTAAAATATTTTTACTATAAATATAGGGTACATTTGCGGGTGTTACAAAGGTTGTATCTACTTGTGAGCGTGCTTTTGTCTTAAAGATTGCACACCACTTCTTTTGATTTCGATCATTCTTCGTGCTTGGATAAGAAGCGAAATATACATGATTGGCTTGATGTGCGAGTATAAATGTATCATACTTTGAGTATGTCCGGGTATGATTCACTTCGACGAGTTTATAACGTTCATGAACTTTCATACCGGCCACAGAGTTATCCTTCCATTCACACTTAAATAAGACAGTATTATAAGAACGCTCACGCCCATTGTAGCTCAACTCAAAGATATCCTCAACTATACCATAGTATTCGTTGTCATCAAGAGAAGAAATAGTAACACCATAATTGCACGTAGCCTTATCCTTACCGTAGTTGAATGTATGGAAATTAAATCCGTTGACCGAGTAACAATTCCACGTTTTAACCATTCGTGAAGGACCAAAGGCCAAAGTCCGTGTCAAATCATCTTGGATATTTAACTCAATTACATGGTTCCGAAACCATGCTGCAAATTGATCCTCATGGTTACTCCAAACATCATCTCTATTCACATTAGGATGTGCTTTAATGAAATCATTCACAAACTCCGTTTCATATGATTCCAAAATCTCACAATTAGAAAGAACGTAAAGGTGAGCACGATCATATTCTTTCTCATCCAAATATCTTGTTCCCCCAATTGATGAACAACCCTCATCATCATGCATTTGGAAAAACTCGGGTGAACTTGTCTCAAGTTCATCCGCTTTATCAACACTCAAGTATTTTGCTTTGATTTCTATATGTTTTTCAAAGTAAAGAGAGAAAAAATTTGCAATCTCTTCCGTTAAATACGCATTGCATATAGAACATTCAACCCGAGCTTTGTTACCAATTTTCTTCTTCACGTGATTAAGAAACCTATTCAATAAGTGATGGGATTAATAGTTGTTAAGACTAGTATATAAATATTAAATCAATTATATATAGTACGATAATAATTATAATTTAATTACTACTTAGCGATCTTACCTTTCAAATAGATACATCCACCTATATTGGACGGGGCCTCCAACTTTAGCTTCATAAGGCAAATGTATCGGTACAGGCTCCATGGAATTAAAAAATGATGGAGGAAATATCATCTCGAACTTACACAATATCTCTGGAATTTGCTCCTCAAGACGAATCATGTCATCAACACATATTGAAGACGAACAAAAATCTCGAAAAAATTGAATTATCTCAACAATTGCATTCCACACGGGAGTGGGGAGGAGATGTCTCAAAGATACAGGTAATAATCGTTCCATGAAGATATGACAATCATGACTTTTCAAGCCTTGCAACTTTAGCTCCTTCATATCAACACATCGACTAAAATCGGATGCATATCCGTCAGGAAATTTTAACTTTCTTAACCCCTCACATAATACCTTCCTTTGAGCTTGTCAAGTGTAAAAATAGATTTTGGCTTAGACTCATCGCTACGAATGTGAAGTTTGGGACGATGATAAATTGTCTTCAAATATTCTCGTGATTTAACAGTATCACAAGTCTTTCCCTTTACATCCATAATCGTGTGAATCAGTTGCTCAAAGAAATTCTTTTCTATATGCATTACATCCAAATTGTGCCTAATTAACATCGTCTTCCAATAAGGAAGATCCCAAAAAATGCTTCTTTTAAACCAACCAATTTTCTTCTTTTTCAGCTCATACAATCAATAGTACGTGACAAATCACAAACCATATCCCACACCTAATCCCCCGGAAGTCGATCTAAAGCATGATTCCGCTCCACTTTACCTTTTCTGAAAGCTTTTTTTGTTGCTCCTAAAGGCATGCCCCTCCGGTAAGAATTGTCTATGACAATCAAACCAACTCACTTTTTTGGAACAAGGTAGCGAAAATGCTTTGCATTGGTACATGCAACAAGGACATGCCTTTTTTCCCGCGGTAGACCATCCAGATAGCATACCGTAGGCGGGAAAATCTTTAATGGTCCACAACAATGAAGCTCTTAGTTGAAAATTTTGCTTTAAAGACACATCATATGTTTGCACACCTTCTTCCCACAATTGTTTCAATTCTTCCACCAAAGGTTGCAAATAAACATCTAAGGCGGTTTTTGGATTATCAGGACCAGGAATAATTAGTGACAAGAAGATGAATTGTTTTTTCATACTAACCAAGGTGGTAATTGTATGGAGTGACCATTAGGGGCCAAGAAGAGTACTTTCTACCAAACTGGCCAAATGGAGAAAAACCATCCGTACAAAGGCCAAGTCACACATTACGGGGTTCCTCAGCAAAGTCGGGGTAAAGCATATCAAACCGCTTCCATTCCTCTCCATCACTCGGATGACACATCTTTCCCGGAGTACGAGGATTTTCATTGTGCCATCTCATTTGCTCGGCAAAGTTTTTGGTAGCAAACATTCTTTGAAGTCTAGGAGCTAGAGGAAAGTAAGTTACGGGATTTTCGGGTATTGGTTTCTTACTCTTTTCACCTCTTTTTTTTTCATTCTTTCCTTTTTTACCCTTCAAGACAATACTTCCCTCAATTGTCTTATATCTAGCCTTTTGACATTTACTACACTTGTCAAGCAAAGCATCATCCTTCCAAAAGAGCATACATCCATCCTTACATGCATCAATCTTGTAATGCGGAAGTTGTAGACCTTTCACTACTTTTTTGGTATTGTAGAATGATCGGGTCATGACATTATTACCGGGGATAACATCCTCAATCAAAGAAGCAATGCCATCAACACAATTAAATGGCAAATTGTACTCACATTTCAAAGTTACTATCCTAGAGGCGGCTTCTAACAATGACATTTTGCTCCCTTCATATAATGGTTTTTCACTCGCCTTTAACATATCAAAAAAGGCTTTTGCTTGTGGGTGTGGTTCTTCTTCATTCATTGGTATATGATCATTATTGAAAATATTAGACTCAAAGGCATCAACTACCATATCTCTATATGGGTTCTCATTTTGTGGGATTTGAGATTGTTCGGGAAGTGAAAAATAAGATTCTCCATGAGAAATCCAATTGTAGTAGTTTGGACAAAACCCGTTTGTATAAAGATGTTCTTGAACCTCAATGTCATGTAGATATTTCATGTTTTTGCATTTAATACAAGGACACCTAAGTTTCTTTACTGCTAAATCATACTCGTCTTGTTGTTTAGCAAATTCAATAAACTCGGCAACCCCCTTTATAAATCTAGCGGTAGGACGTCTTTTCTTATCAAGTCTTTCTTCGTACATCCATGTACGTTCCAACCTTTTCATTTTAATCTAAACATTAACCCACACAACAATAATTACAAATAATTCAAACAACAATATTGATTATCAATTATTACTACCTCTAGTAACATATCTATTATCAATAATAAACCAAACAACAATATTGTCAACATGGATACTAACTATACTAAAATTAACATATCACTAATTAAACTACTATCATTCTAATTAATAACATTATCAAAATGGATACTAAACAACTATCAAACTAATATTATCAACATGGATATTTGTTATTAACAATATACTAACATTACACAATACTTGACATTTTACTAATTAAATCAATAAGTTCGACATACGATGCAATAATAACATAATACATACACACTTTAAATATAAAATCCTAACATTATACTCCCTCCATCACAATTATTTATTTGCCTTTTGATTAAAACAACCATAAAAAATAATTTAAAGGGCAAACAAATGAATAAGATGGAGGGAGTACTAACTTTCTACCATCAGTAATACTCCCATTTATACTAATTTAGTCAATCAACAATCCTAACATCATCAAAAACACCAATACATTGTCAATTACAACCCCGATTAACATAACGTTAACAATTTCACAAAACCCCCAATTTATATAAACCCTAACCATCAATCTACACAAACCCTAACTAACTAACCATTAGAACTTTGTAAGCATCACAAACTATACATAAACATCATAATACTAATTACAATCATAAACTAAACAAACAAAACAAAAATTAAGCTAAGGAATTAAATTTAGGAGAGCAAAAGACGCACCTAATTAAGGAAAAGAGAGGGAAATAGAATAAGAGTCGGAGTTTGTTGGTGAGGACGGTGGTGATATCGGTGGTCGGAGATTCCTCGGTGATCGGAAATAGAATAAAAGTTGTTGTCGCCGTGCTCGTCGTCGGTGGTCTGTTTTTTTTTGTTTGCGAAGGAATTGTGTGCGGTGAAGATAGGATTGAATTGATTGCGTGCTGTATTAAAGATTTTGGCGACTGATATAGGTAGTCGCCAAATTGGCGACTGAAATCGGTCGCCAATTAGGCTTTCAGTCGCCAATTTGGCGACCACTGTCGGTCGCCCGAGATTTTTTCAGAAAATTTCGAAGACTGCTTCAGTCGCCAATTTGGCGACTACTTTTAGTCGCCCGAGTCAATTTTCAGTCGCCAAAGTGGCGACTACTATGATCAGTCGCTTTAATATAGTCGCCTGAAACCGGATTTCTTGTAGTGGATGTTCCAAAGTCATCAAAGAAATAATCAATCAAATGTCTTATGGCTCACTTTGTTGAATTGATTCCGATTCAGATTCGGTCTCAAACCACTCTAGGGATTTTCCTAATTAACTCTCGTCCTCTTAGGAGTCACCTATCAATTCTAAGCAAGCCTTTCCCCTCCAATCTCTCGATCCAGGTCGGGGTTAACTACCTAGCTAGTCTCCTGCGTGCACTCATTCGACTAACCTCAATTAAATTGCTTAGATCGATTCTCATATTCAAGACTAACTAAAATAGTCTATCATATCATGCCTCTACTACAGTTTTCCTCATCCTAACATACAGGGGAATTAGCTACTCATACTATTAACGATGCTAACAAAGACGATTGAACATATGACGATAGACATAATAAAATCGTAATTAACAAGCATAGACAATAATAACGCAGCAGTTAAAAAGAGTAAACAGTAATCAAGACTATAATAAAGATTAAGAATAAAGAAGAGAATGAAAGAGTTTACAATCTTAGCGATCCGGCGTAAAGAATAAATCCACGTCGATAACCCGAATGTAAACTAAAGGTAAAGTTCAGAAACTAAAGTTTTATGCTAAGTGTCTGCTAATTAATGATGGTGATCGAATCTACACTAATGACGTAAATAAGAGTCTTATATAATGCAAAACACGACTCTAAACCCTAATTAGACTACGGACTTAAGGCCCGTGATAAGTTCCACTCGATCGAGGGAAAATACCCTTCGATCGAGGTCTTTATTTGAGGAAATCAGTCGATCGAGGACTTCTTCCACTCGATCGACCAACTTGTCAATAGCTACCACTCGATCGAGCAAAGGTATAGCTCGATCGAGGTCTTTCTTCCTTCAACTCTCCTCGATCAACCAAAGGTATAGTCGATCGAGGTCTTGTGGCATGGCACATAGAGTTAGTCATGGCTTTGGACTTGATTGCGAGCGGTTTCACGCTTCCCCATGCAAGAGCTTCTGTCCCGTTCCCTCCATTCTCCTAAATGCATGCAAAGTGGACTGTTTTGGCTCGGTTTCCGCTACTACGCAGCTTGTACCTACAAAATGGTACTGAAAGAACAAAGTAGCCAAATAGGGGTATATAGTGACGTAATATCACTTAAATGACATAGAAATGCGTGCATAAATGGACTAAAAAGTCTATATAAAATACACGCATCAAACTTCCCCAAACCAAACCTTTGCTTGTCCTCAAGCAAACTAAATGCAGCTAAATGGAACTAAATAATCCTAGGGGAATGGAGTAAGTCTCAGAGCTAGCTACAAGTCAATGCTAAACAGTTTAATGCGCTTATTCAATCGCTACAAAGCTTAATACGAAAGTGAACGAATTTGTACAATCTTGGAAATAAATTAGACTTTCGACCTTGCAAGACTCAACCAAATTCGGACTCTCACAGGTCACTCTTCTCTCAACAAGAAAATGGTAAGTAAATATGTATAAGAAAGAGAGAAGAAAATATAGTCACTCACCTAGACTACGACCGACACAACATGCATTGCTAACTAATATGAAAGATGATTCAAGCACCGTACACACGCATAACCACCGTTCAAGGACAATCACGTGCCGAACATTTGCAAAGATATGGATATGTGAGGCTAATTGGTAAGAAGGGGCAAAACAATTAATGGAAATGTGAGGGTAAATAGCCAAGCTAGTTCCTAACAAGACCGTATTAGAACTCGTTCCATTCTTCCAACTATAAAAAATTAAGCTCGATGCCTTAACATATATAGGCATATACATCACAAATCCCATAAAACACCTCGACAAAATAATGATAAGCGTAGGAGGTGTAGACAACAAAAACTTAAGCCAAGTATTTTTTCTCATCATATTTTTTCATTTTTTTTCATTTTCTTTCTTTCTCTTTTTTCATTTTTTTTCTTTCTTGGCTGATCGAGGAAAAACCTCTCGATCGAGTGGAATATGTCACTCGATCGAGGCAAAAAACATCAATATCTGCTCGATCGAGCTAAAATCTACTTGATCGAGGCACTATTAAACACTTCTCTTCTTTTTCACGCAAATACCCACTCCAATCAATGAAAACGAGCCAAAAACTGATACAACGGTAAAATATACCTCGACTACTAAACTAGCTCGGCAAAGGTAGGCTCGGTTTAGGATGTAGTTAAGGGCAACAGGCAGATATGGCTTTATGTGAAGTTAGTGGGGTAAAATGAGGAAAAGGGAGATGCAAAAATTCTCAAAACACGTAATACCAACCACAAACCCAATGCGTGCAGGCAATAAGAAATCAAAGTTCATATACAAGCAAATGACACGAAGTGTGGGGAGTAACTACTCTCATTCCTAGATGAACTGGTCATAAATGTCACCAGTTATAGGCTCTAAAACTCAGAATATATAAGTAGTTCGCCAAAATGTTGAGTCAAGTCTACTAGTCAAATTTAAATTCCAAGACAAAATTCAATAGTTCACTACTTCGATTTTACTAAGTAAGTCAAGAATGGTGCAAGGAATAGCATAGGATAGATTTGTAGTGCGATTTCATCATGAACAAGACTCCAATCCGACTCGACTATATGCAAAAATAAACGTGATATTTTTGATTTTTTCAAAAATTTTCTAGTTAACATGAATTGTAAACGTGAGTGCAATACAAATGCAAATGCAGACGCAAAAAGATGTAAAACACCTCCCCAAACTAAAACAGACAATGTCCTCATTGGCTATGGCACAACAGCATATAGGGGAAAGGGAAAAAAACAATCTAATTCATGTTCCTAAGGAATGAAATAAATACAAAGAATGGAAAAAACAAAATAAACAAAACAAACTCACAAGACAATAGCTTCCCCAAGCCAGCATCAAACTGGGGAGCTAACATCACCTTCTCCCATCAGTCTCCTCCGTCTCCACCACATACGTCGGGTCCCTCTCCTCCTCCCGAGCTAGCCTCCTAGCTGTCAACTCCGCGCGCTCCCTCATGGCCCTCTGTGCCGGCGTCTCGTCCTCTTCCTCTCCAGAAGAAGAGGAAGAAGAAGATGGTGAAGGATACCCACCCTCTGGGTATCTGTAGAATGAGGGGTGAGGCCATCCATCTGGAATAGGACGTCCTCTGCGGATATGGTCCTCATAGATAGGGAACAAGGCCAAGGCCTGATCCCGTCGCATCTGTGCTATATCCCTGCGCATCTCAAGTAGCAAAGCATCACGACGCCCTTGGTCCATGACCTCAGGCGTCTCAAATAGGGGAGGACAAACAAAATTAGCCGGAAAAACCGACTCAGGAAGGGGAGTGGTGGCAGGTGGGGGCGTAACAGTGGTCGTCCCCACCTGTTGAGAACCCGACGGCTCTCCAACTTCCCCCTGTGGGGAAGCTCTCTTCCTCTTCTTAGTGGAAGAGGAAGGTGTAGTGGTGAAAAGTAGATGGTAAACAGGGGGAGGGGGTTTCACCCCTCTCACAGTAGTGAGAGGTGAAAGAGAAGGTAATGTAGGGCAAGGTAAGACAACGGATGTGGAACCACATATCTTCCACACCCGACGCTCAGAGCCCGTCATCCAAGTAAACCCGACCATGACAGGTATATCTAAGTCGACGCCTGGTCCTAAGCGCTGGTGAGTCCTAGGGAAGTCTGAATAAAGGTGGCGGCCGATCCTACTGACCAGACCGCCACAGACTACGGCGCTAGACACCCTAGACTCTAAGTTCTTCCAATGAAGAGCCACTAAGTAAGCGACGTTCAGGACGAACGGGGTACCGCTATCAACGTTCAGGTACCCCGCTAAAATGGCTAACTCAGTGTTGTTTATGTTGTTGGGTTCTGGCCTAGCAAAAATCGACTCTCCTAAGAGTCGCAGAAAATAGCGTTGTGAAGGGTGGTGAACGTGGGCCACCCTACGAGTGCCGTAGGGTGTGTGAGAAAGGGCGGTCCAAACCTGGGTCAACAGCTTTCTAGGAGCTGCCAAAAGACCGTCACTCGAAAGACCCAAAACCTCCCCAAACCTAGCTAAAGTCCACGAATGCGATTCATTAAAGAGTCGGAAATGAATGCAAGCGCTAGACGGTGAGGTAACATACATACCGGTCTCAAAAGTAAAGGAACTGAAAAACTCAAGCGTAGGTACGCGATATGTATACTCCCTCATTGAGGCCAAACCCGACATCCTCGTCCCGTTAAGTAATAAACAAACATCGGTAAATAAACCTAGCTCCTCTAGGTCGGGACGGTGCAAAAAATGACTCAAATGCATAGGGGAGTCAAGTAAATAAGATAACCGTTTTCGGTGAATACTAGAAACGAATTGTACCGCCCTAATCCGTGATAGCGGCTCGAGAGACTCCACGCTGGATGGCTGACTAGCAGCCTTAAGAGCTTTCGGTGGTGCCAATCCTCAAGCAGTGGCCAGCTTATGCGCGGCTAGCTGCCTGGTGGTCAACGCCTTCTTACTAGGAGTGAGTGTTGAACTAGAAGGCGGAGCGACCTCAGCAATGGTCGCTGGAACAACGGAGCAGTGACCGTGACAGGAGTCGGAGCCTCAGTGTGCTCCGTGGAGACTGTCTCAGCAGCAGTCTCGGTAACCATGACAACAGTATCGGTCACAACAGCAGCGGGAACCGCTTCAGTCGTCGTTTCAGCGACAACCTCGGGAATCGCAGACGTACTTGGGACTGAACTTGATGCCATAGTTGTTAATGATTACCCGAAATATAGCAATTAATCGATAAATTCGAGGAAATCGAATTAACAAACCCTAATTGACAAAATCTCCAAATAACCGAAATTAAAGGGGAATAAGAGAGGGCTTTTCAATCAATTGCAAAAGTAAGGTATTGGCGCAAATGTAATTGGTAATTAATTTGGGTATTATCACTAATTGCAGGTAAGAAAGTGCAGGAAAATCGAGAGATTGAAGAACAAGGGAGAATTGGGATCGAGTAGAATGAAAGAAGATCGAAGACTTCCCTTTTATAGGTGAGTTAGTTCAGTCGATCGAGTAGAAATTCCACTCGATCGAGAACTTTTGTCAGACAGAACAGCTCGATCGAGCAGTTCTGACTTACTCAATCGAGTGGTTTCTTTTCTTGATCTTCAGGTTACTCGATCGTTTTGAAATCTCCTCGAACGCTTTGAATTCTCCTCGATCGAGGTCCTTTTCTTCCACAATTCTCTCGATCGAGTGACAGTTTACTCGATCGATTGGTTTTCCTTGTTGCACAGCCTTTGACTTTCAGCAGTTGATTTCCGCTTCAGTTTCCTGCAAAGACGATACAAAACGATACCCAAAGAATACCAAAAATTGTCTAACAGGAAAAATAAATTGTTTATCTAAACTACTGATTATAACCTAACGTCTAATCTATGTAAATAGTCTAATTGTCTAATTGTCTAATGAAAACGCAATAAATTGTTATTTACAAATTGCACGGGGTTGCAAACCCGGCTAACAACCACGCAGTTTTGTGACAAAGCCACCCTCGGGCCTTTGACTTGCGGAATTACCCTCAGCTGCGGTAATTTCCGACATACGATAATGTCTTGGAGTCTAGGTCCACTTCTGAATCACTCGAGTACATGCGAGCTCCTTTGTCCTTCTTGGACTTCTTCTTGATACCGTCACGCGGACATGGCTCTCCCTTCTTTAGCTCCAATGCTGCCGCTCTATTATCTGTAAGGAAGCACAAAACAGCATGTTCCTCCAATTCGCTTACAAGCTGGGGCGGAGGTGTTACGGTAGAAATGGGAATATCACAAACAGGAGCTATAGGCTCGATAGGAACCGAAGCTTTGTCATGCGTGAATAAATCAGGTGTGATATCAGCTAAAGGAAGCGCGTGACATGGTGAAACAAGCATAGGACCCTTACTAGCATGAGACTGAGTGAAAACTAGGTTCTCCCCACCTATCTGAAAAGTCAACGTCCGTAACCCAACATCAATAACCGCTTGCGCAGTATGCAAGAACGGTCTTCCCAAAATGATGGGAGTGTGAGAATCCTCAGGTATTTCTAATACTATGAAATCGACCGGGATAAATAACCTCCCTATTTGCACAGGAACATCCTCTATGACTCCTAGAGGTCGAGACAAGGTCCTATCTGCCATTTATACCGTCATGTTGGTACACTGAAGCTTGGTGAAGCCTAACTGTTTGGCTAAAGACAAAGGTAAGACGCTAACACTAGCTCCTAGGTCACATAACGCGTTATCTATAAGATAGGTACCTATATGACACGGTATGGAAAAGCTACATGGGTCGGATAGTTTAGGTGGGCTCTTGTTTTGGAGGAACGCGGAGCATTCCTCGGTCAAAGCTACAGTCTCTACAGTATCGACTGACGTCTTACGTAAAAGAATTTCACGCATAAATTTCAGGTAAGAGGGTACCTTTAATAGAAGATCCGCAAAAGGAACATTCACTTTAAGATCGCGTACAATGTCAGCGAACCGAGCAAATTCCTTCTCGACCTTAGCCTTCTTCAACCTACCAGGAAACGGCACTGGAATGTCAGGTGATCCACGTTGCATATCCTTGACAATCGCATTGTTAATCATCCGCTTGCTTAACCCCTTCGAACGAGCTTCTCGCTCATTAGAACCCATCGATCGAGTATCAGTGTCACTCGATCGAAGATTATCAGAACTTACACTGCTCGATCGAGCAGTATTATCAGTCACCATACTCGATCGAGCAACTGAATCTTCTCGATCGACCAAATGTTTTTCTGATTCACTCGATCGACCAACTGAAACCTCTCGATCGAGTACTTTCTCCTTCAATTCATTCGATCGACTAACAATAACCTCTCGATCGATTACATTATCAGCAACAGCCTTCGCAATATTGGGATGCGCACCAGAACTATTAGCAATTGTACCAGCAGGATTTCTATAAGCGAGACCGCTTCGCAGAGTGATCATGTTCTGCGTCTCCTTGTTCTTGTCAGTCTGAGATGGTAATTGGCCAGGTTGCCTAGTCGATCTAGCTCCCACCAATTGAGCAATCTGCGACTCCAAAAGCTTAATGGTGGCATTTGTTGCTTGATCAGATTTGCTCATTTGGATAGCTAAAGCTTGTATCATAGACTTTAGCTCTCCGACTTCTTAAATTCCTCCAGATGAGAAACTAGCTTGCTGCGAAGACTGGATTTTCTGGAATCCTTGCTTGTGCGGCGATTGATATGTCGGCTGCTGTGGTGGAGGAGTAGGATTTAGGACATTCTGGCTTGTCCATCTCAAATTGGGATGGATATTTCCTTGATTGTAGTACCCACCCCCTTGACGGTATTGTTGAAAGCAACAGACTTGCTCCTTTTCTGCAAAACAATCGACAGCCGTGTGACCAGTTTTGCCACACCTTTCACAAGTAATCACTTCATCCCGCTGCAGCAAATGAACAGTCTGCTGGTTATCTGCAGCTTGCTTCTCCTATTTGTCAAGTATGGCATTCAGTTTATCAAATTTAGCATCCAGACCGTTAGAATCAACACTAGTTACTGTCCGTGTACCACTTCGCGGATGACCATATTCAGCACAATGGGTTGCCATCTCCTCTATCAATTTCCAACCCTTATCATCATCTATCTCCTTCTGGAATCTCCCGTTTGATGCAGCATCTAGAATGGCTCGATGATCATCATATAACCCGTTGTAGAACTGGTTACATAGAAACCACTGTTCGAACCCATGGTGAGGAACAGACCTCACTAGTGTCTTAAATCGATCCCAGGACTCATAGAGATTTTCATGAACCGTTTTCTTGAAATTAGTAATCTGACCCCTCAAAGCATTCGTCCTCTGTGGTGGAAAATACTTCTTGTAGAAGGCCAGTGCGAGTGTAGTCCAGTCAGTAATACCCAGCTCTTCTCTATTCAGATTCTTCAACCAGTCTTTGGCATTGTCAGTAAGAGAAAAAGGAAACAAGACCTCCTTGATCTTGTCTTGTGTCACCCCATTTAGAAACCGGAATAGAAGAGCAGTAATCAGCAAAGGTCTCCATATGCTTCCTCGGATCTTCCCCAGCCACACCCCTATACTTATCCTGCTGGACAAGCTTGATATAAGACGGACAAAGATCGAAAGAAGTTCCATCTTCGTCCGTTGTAAGTTTGAATCCCTGGGGTATACATGCAGCGGTGGGCTCAGAGTGACTAGCAATGTTAGGCATCTTTGCTGGAATGGTAGTCTCAACAGTCGAATCTTCCTCGAAAATGAAACTGTCGAAGACGGATTCAGAAGTACTCAAGTCTTCCTCCCGAACAGTCTTATCTAACCCTCTCTTTCTGCGTAAGAAGGTTCTTTCAGGCTCCGGATCAGCTTCCACTAATTCGAGCCTTTGGGACCTGCGCATACACAACTATAGATAAAAAATAAGAACAGTCTTAAGGAATTAGAAATTCCTTAAGACGAGGCAGAAATAAATAAACAGAAAATTAAATTGCCTCCCCCGCAACGGCGCCAAAATTTGATGCGTGTCGTTATACACCAAAAATAAAAGCCTAAGTCTACTAACTAAGAAGATAGCGGAAGTAGGGTCGATCTCCACTGGGAGGAAATTAACTAACTGTAATCCAAAATGAATCTGGAAGCTCTGTAAGACTCATAATTGACCAAACCATATCTAATAATGTTCTGTTTCTCCTTTCGGACACACCATTTAGTTGGGGTGTTCTAGGAGGAGTCCATTGTGATACTATGCCACAATATTTTAGATGTGAATCAAAATAATTATTTAGAAATTCACCACCACGATCGGATCGTAAGGTTTTAATATTCTTATTCAATTGGTTTTCTACTTCATGTTGAAACTCTTTGAACTTTTCAAAAGCTTCACTCTTATGCCTCATTAAGTAGACATATCCAAATCTACTCAAATCGTCGGTAAAGGTAATGTAATAGTTATAACCACCTCTAGCTTGGAGAGTCATTGGGCCACATACGTCTGTATGTACAAGACATAATACCTCACTTGCTCGTGTTCCTTTTCCCGTAAAAGAAGAACGAGTCATTTTTCCTAAAAGGCAAGATTCGCCTATACCATAAGATTCGTAATCAAATGGTTTGAAAAGTTTCGTTGAAACAAGTCTCTTTATGCGTCGTTCGTTTATATGACCTAAACGATAATGCCAAAGGTATGATTGATTAGTTTCACCTAATTTGAGCTTCTTACTCTCTACATGATCAACTTCATTAACATTATCTAGAACATAAATACCTCCAATAGAGACGGTTGAACCATTAAACACATGATCATTAAAAGAAAACGAACAACTATTGTTCTTGATTACAAAAGAGAAACCCTCCGCGTCAAGCACGGATATGGAGATAATGTTCTTAGTCAAGGAGGGTACAAAATAACAATTATTAAGATACAATTCAAGATCACTAGCTAAGGTGAGTACATAAGTTCCTACGGAAACGGCGGCTACTCTTGCTCCATTCCCCATGCATAGGTCTACATCACCCTTGGCTAGTGATCGCACGTCCTTCAGCCCCTGTAAATGATTACAAAGGTGAGAACCACATCCGGTATCAAATACCCAAGTAGAAGTGCAAGCATAGTTAATATCTATCATATAGAGAGAAGAGGGGATTATACATGGTGGTGTTACACATATACCCTTCGTATCCTTCAAGTACTTGGGACAATTGCGTTTCCAATGTCCCTTGCCTTTACAATAAAATCATTCGGCGTCGGCATGCTTCTTTCCCTTAGCCTTGGCATTGCTATACATTATAGCTTTGCCCTTTCCTTTTCCATGCTTCTTAAATTGGGCTTTAGCTTTCCCTTTTCCCTTTTGAACCCCAACACTTAAGTTCTTCAACTTCATTGAAAGAACATCCCTTTTCTCACTCCCACTTGCCTCCATATCCCGTTCGACTTGGGAAATAAGAGCATGGAGCTCATGAAAGCTCTTGTCCATGCCATGCATGTTATAGTTCGCACTAGTTTGGGCGAACTTGGGAGGAAGTGAGTGAAGGATGCGGCCAACCGCAAGCTTCTTCGGAATCTTAACCCCTAGACGCTCTAGGGTGTCCACATGCTCAACCATCTTGAGCACGTGTGGGCCAACGTTTTGGCCCTTGTCTAGCTTGGCTTCTGATGCGTGTCGTTATATACCAAAAATAAAAGCCTAAGTCTACTAACTAAGAAGATAGCGGAAGTAGGGTCGATCTCCACAGGGAGGAAATTAACTAACTGTAATCTAAATCTGCCTGACACAATCTAGGGGTATTGAATTGGTTTTCTCCTCTCGGTCTCAAACCACCCTAGGGATTTTTCTAATTAACTCTCGTCCTCTAAGGAGTCACCTATCAATTCTAAGCAAGCCTTTCCCTTCCAATCTATCGATCCAGGTTGGGGTTAACTACCTAGCTAGTCTCGTGCGTGTACTCATTCGACTAACCTCAATTAAATTGCTTAGATCGATTCTCATATTCAAGACTAACTAAAATTGTCTATCCTATCATGCCTCTACTACAGTTTTCCTCATCCTAACATACAGGGGAATTAGCTACTCATACTATTAACGATGCTAACAAAGACGATTGAACATATGACGATAGATATAATAAAATCGTAATTAACAAGCATAGACAATAATAACGCAGCAGTTAAAAAGAGTAAACAGTAATCAAGACTAAAATAAAGATTAAGAATAAAGGAGAGAAAGAGTTTAAAATCTTAGCGATCCGGCGTAAAGAATAAATCCACGTCGATAACCCGAATGTAAACTAAAGGTAAAGTTCAGAAACTAAAGTTTTATGCTAAATGTCTGCTAATTAATGATGGTGATCAAATCTACACTAATGACGTAAATAAGAGTCTTATATAATGCAAAACACGACTCTAAACCCTAATTAGCCTACGGACTTAAGGGCCGTGATAAGTTCCACTCGATCGAGGGAAAATACCCTTCGAACGAGGTCTTTATTTGAGGAAATCAGTCGATCGAGGACTTTTTCCACTCGATCGACCAACTTGTCAATAGCTACCACTCGATCGAGCAAAGGTATAGCTCGATCGAGGTCTTTCTTCGTTCAACTCTCCTCGATCGACCAAAGGTATAGTCGATCGAAGTCTTCTGGCATGGCACATAGAGTTATTCATGGCTTTGGACTTGATTGCGAGCGGTTTCAAGCTTCCCCATGCAAGAGCTTCTGTCCCGTTTCCTCCATTCTCCTAAATGCATGCAAAGCGGACTGTTTTGGCTCGGTTTCCGCTACTACGCAGCTTATACCTACAAAATGGTACTGAAAGTACAAAGTAGCCAAATAGGGGCATATAGTGACGTAATATCACTTAAATGACATAGAAATGCGTGCATAAATGGACTAAAAAGTCTATATAAAATACACGCATCAAGGTGCATTGCTCGTTTTTGCTATGTTTTGTAGGAATCTAAGTATATAGAGGCTTTTTCCTAACACAATTAGCAAGCACCAAAGTCCAACAAGCTAATGGAAACAAGAATGGACCATGAAGGATAAGGACAAGCCAAGCATGAAGATTTCTCAAATGGATTGAAATGAAAATGAAAGAAAACCAAAAATGAAGCCCAAAGCCAGGAGTCCACAAACTCAAGCATATGATACTCCTTTAGATGCTCAAGGAAACCCTAAACTATGCAATTAACCGGAGAATTAAGGTGTTTAAAGGCATAGCTTAGGATTCCTTAAGCATTAAATGGAGGAATTACGACAAAACACCCGGATCAAAGGGGCCCCGATCGGGGCCTGGGAACCCCGATTGGGGTTTGGCTTCTGTGACTCAACCGTTTCAAGTCCCCTCTCCCTATATAAAGGAGAGGGACTTCGACACTTAGGGATATCTTTTTACTTATCTTTTATCATATCTTTTACTCATATTTCACATATCTTTCATAGCCTTAGCACACAAGTTTTTCTTAGTTTCATAATTAGCTAAACATTTAGTTACCACTTTGTCAAACATTTGGTTACATTTTGAAGTTGTATTCAATCTTTCCATTCAAGCATTTGGGTTATTTGTTCTTCATTTCCGAGTTATATTTCTCTATTATGGTAAACCTAATTCTAGTTTTATGTTAGTATTCTTTTTCGTCATTTACCTTACGAATCATTTAGTTAAATCGTAGCATTAGTTAATCATAGTTTCATTGTTTTCTACATTAGAATTGTTAGTTTGTCTTTCACTTAGTGTAGTACATTTTATTAACAAGTTGATTTTCATTTATAATTTCATATTCATCATGCTTATTATATCAAATAGTATTAGTCTAATTATAAATATGAGTGAGTAGTTTCATTTGTCTAGGGATTAAGGAAGCCATGCATAATTAGTAAGTTGTAAATGTTAAAATAAGGATGAACTAATATTGATAAATTGTTTCTATCACATGCTTGTATTGTTTTGTTAATCTTTGTTATTTGGCCAATTGCATTGATTAAATATGTTAATTCATCCTATAAGTCGAGAGGCACGGAATCGGATTAGACTAAGTATGTGTAGTAGGACGACTCTAGTCATAACGAAAGTTCTCTAGGACTCAACCTAAGGTTGACACTAATATCGAGAGATGGGTGTCTTTAGCCTAAACAATTAAACAATATTAAGAATTCCTATGTTTAACATGAGCATTTACGTATTTGCATGAGTGACCCGACTCCCCTAGACTCTTTTAATATTATTGAATTTACATCTTAGTTAGCTAAACATCAAACCAAACCAACCCATTAAACCGACTTTGATAGTAGTCCATTCATAGCATTTCATAACGAAATTCCCGTCTCCTCTTGTTCGACCCCTTGTACTATATTTATTTGTGTTTAGGGAAATTTATCTTTGCATAGGTGTGCGATATATCCTATCAAATTTTGGCGTCGTTGCCGGGGAAACGGTTTTATTTCGTTTTTGATTTGTAGACTTCTATCATTTTTTTCTCTTGTCTTTAGGAACACTTGTTCCTTGAGACCGTACTTACAATTCCCTTGAAGATTGTTGCCTTATGCCCAGGTCTTCTCGTGAGGAAGAATTACTTTCACCGGATTCCGAGCCCGAGAAAACCTTTCGTAGAAGACGACGCTTTTGGAAAGAAGCAAAAGACGCCTCTTCTCCCGTGCAAGTTGAAAGTGCCAGAAAGTCTTACTTAGACGATCTGGAGAATCTTGAAAATGAAGAGGTTTCTAGGTCATCAACATCACCACCACCCTCACCACCTAGGAGAATGGTGAAACTTTCCGATCATTCCAAGCCCACCGCGGCTATGCTTCCGGCCGGTATCACCACCACTCAAATTACCGCCCCGGAATTCGAGATCAAACCAGCTTTCATTACCCTTGTGGAGAGGAATCAATTTGGGGTAAGTCCTTTGGAGGATCCCAATTTGCATGTGCAAAACTTTTGTGACTATTGCTCCCTGATTCGCCAAACGGGTGTCACTCAAGCCCAAATTAGGGAAATACTTTTGCCTTTTTCTTTGAAGGGGAAGGCAAAGCTTTGGATCAATAGCCTTGATCGTGCCACCATGGGAGTGACAAATTGGGAGACATTGGCTCTTGCTTTCTATCAAAAGTTTTTTCCACCCGAGAAAACTCAAACTTTGAGAAGCCAAATCACGGGATTCCGTCAACAAGCTCTTGAGAGCTTATATGAAGCTTGGGAGAGGTACAAGGTGCTCCAAAGGCAATGCACACACCATGGGTTGGATGCTTGGTTCCTTGCCATAACATTCTACAATGGGTGTTGTGCTGAATCCCGAAGAATTCTTGATTCCGCCAACAATGGGCGTTTTCAATAGATTGACACGGATATTGCTCATGCCACCATTGAATCTGTGGCGATCCACGATGCCAAATATGTTAATTCCCGGAGTGCACCCATCCAAGGAGGAGAAGGAGTTGCCGACACTAGCATCTTGAAGAATCAAATCCTTTTGCTCCAAGAAAAGTTGGAGGCTCAACAAGCGTTTCATCAACTCAATGCCGTGTCTTCTACTAGCCAAATTGTTGTTTGCGAAAGTTGTGAAGGTGCGGGTCATTACTCTAATGTGTGCCAAGCCACTATGGAAGAGGTATGTGCTTTTCAAACTTTTAAACAAAGTTCTTATCCACCGGGTACCTTTTCCAATACTTACAACCCGAACACAAAATTCCACCCCAACTTGTACTACAAAAGCAACAATGTGCTCAATCCTCAACCCCAACAAAATTTTGTGCCTCAAGCTCAACAAAATGCCTATGTCCCACAACAAAGGTTCAATTATCCACCGGGTTATCAAAGTCAAAACTACCAACAAAGACCACCAATCCAAAACTCCCAACCAACCCAAGTTCCACCACCCCCAAATGTCCAACAACACTATCAAGAACTCAAGTTCTTAGTAGTGCAATTGGATAAGACTTAATCGGACATGTTGGCTCAATTCCATAAAAATGATCAAAGCCATTGTTCCGCAATCAAAATGCTAGAGCAACAAATGGCTCAACTAGCCACTTCTAGCTCTCAAAGGAGACCGGGTCAATTACCACCTCAAGGTGAGCAACCATATGATACTCTCAATGCAATCACCTTGAGAAGTGGTACAAAGTATGATGAGCCACCCATGCCCAAAGACAATGAGGAGGTGCTTGTTGAGTTGGAGAAGACAAATGATGTTATGCCTGAGAAGGTGGATGATCCTATTGAGGTTGAGCAAGTCAAAGATGTGGAGGATGCTCCTCCAAAGAAGGTTGTTGAGACAAAGGAGCCGGAAAAAGTCAAAGTGCCTTTCCCTCATATATTGGCAAAGCATCACAAGAACACCCAATTCGGTAAATTTAAGGAAGTTGTGAAGAATCTCCAGGTAACTGTTCCTTTTAGCGAATTAATCACTCAAATTCTGTCTTACACTAAGTTCATGAAAGACATTTTAACTAAGAAGAGGACTTTTGATAATGTTGAAACTATAGCCTTCACCGCCGAGTGTAGTGCTCTTTTGCAAAACAAGTCCCCTCCTAAGTTAAAAGATCCCGGTAGTTTTTCTATTCCATGCACAATTGGTACCTATCAAATTGATAATGCTTTGTGTGATTTAGGTGCTCGTGTAAGTGTCATTCCTTACTCTATTTGTGCTAAGCTTAATATGGGAGTCTTGAAATGTACTAGTGTCACATTGCAAATGGCGGATCGTTCTATAAAACGCCCCTTGGGAGTTTTAGAGGACGTTCCCGTAAAAGTTGGTAAATTCTTTATTCCAGTTGATTTTATTGTTCTTGACATGCCCGAGGATGCCCAAATCCCAATTATTTTGGGAAGACCATTTTTACATACCGCGGGTGCAATCATGGATGTCAAGAAAGGTAAAACCACATTGGAAGTGGGTGACGATAAGGTCACATTTAACTTGAATAGTGCCATGAAGAGTTTCATGTTTGAAGAGTCTTGCTTTTCTATTGATGTTTTGGACAATGTCATAGATGACTTTATACCTCGGTCTTTGGTGAAAGACCCTTTGGAGGCGCTCTTGGTATTGGACTCTTTTGCAGATGATGATAAGATTTGGAATAAGGAGATGGATGCTTTGGAGCATGAGTTGGATGGAGAAGGGTTATCAATGGAGGAAAGCTCCCACTTTGTTGATGAAGAGTTTCCAATCGGTGGTAAGGTATACCATGAGAATGCGGTCGTTGGGGTAATCAAGGGAGTTGGCAAGGAAGTTTGAACCGACTCGAACTTCATACGTCGTGCGGGACGTTAAATCAGCGCTTCTTGGGAGGCAACCCAAGCTTTTATTTGCTTTCATTTTATTTATTTTCTTATTTTCCGTAATTTCTCGTTTCTTAGACTTACCTAGACTTGACGATGTTTCTTTCTGGTGATTTTTAGGTGAACAATGAAGACAAGAAGAGTTTCTGAGGAAATTCACGCATCCCCAAGCACGGAAACCCGTTCGGGGAAGCTGATACTGCCAAACAAAAAATTAAACAGGAACTTACAGGGGCCAAACCCCGATCGGGGTTGACCCTCTGTAAGCCCCTGTATTTTATTGCGTTTCTTGCGAAAACAGAATTTCAGCATTCCTTGTATACGAACCCGGTAGTACTCTTCCTTAATCTTTCTTCTTCATTATTTTATTTCAACTCAAGGTAACATCATTTCCTTCATCGCTTTGGAGGATTCCCCCATATTTATACTAGCTTGGGGGAGGCTAGCTAGTTTAGTAAGTTGTTTTCCTTTGCATTCTAGTTCTATTTTTCCCCACTCCCCATTAAATATTAACCTCTTGTCTTCCATGTTTTGTGCCTTGAACTGTTTTTAATGTTAGCTTGGGTGTGTATACATGTTGGCACATTGAGGACAATGTTGTGTTTAGCTTGGGGGGGATTGCATTTGCATGTTAGTTAGTAGTTGCATTTAGTTAGAAAATTTATGAAACTTTGAAATTTGTGTGCTTCATATGCTTTGCTTGCCTACTTTGGTCATGGTTTACATAGTTGTACCCATTTGTATATCCTAATTTTAGCTTAATAGCTAATGATTCTCTATTATTTGACGGGATAATTGCATCCATGGGGATGTCTTGACATAGTAGGTGGAAGATGGAAATTGAACCTAATAAGCTTGATCTTGACTTTTGGCAAGCCACAAATTGGTAAGGTGGAGCCTCCTTAGACCGATACATCCATATTCGGTCTCTCTTAGGTGAGTGTAGGTCTCCTTATGGTTTGTGCTACATCAAATACGCACAAGTATGGTTTTAATTTCATTTCTTTATAAGCATGCATTCATTTGTTAGCATTTTGGAGCCATTCACATGATAAATTTGCCTTTTTGAACCCATTCACAAAATTTATCCTTAGCTACATATAAAAATTGCCTACCTTGTTAAGCTAGTAGCCTTGATTAATTTGTGTTTGGATGCTCATTTAGGATTTGTTTTATTTTGAAATATCATTGTGAGCTTGGTCTTAATGCTTTGAGATGAAAAGAAAAATGATGAAAAAATGATGGTCATGAAAGAAAAAGAAAAGAAAAAAAGAAAGAAAAAAAGCATGAAATGAAAAAAAAAGAAGCATATCTTGTATGGAAAAAAAAGAAGAAAAAGATGATTTAAGAAACTCTCATATTCTATTTACATATTTTGGAGAGTTTTTCTTAAGAATTATATTGGAAATTTTGGGATAGTTTTGGGATTGAGCATCCTTACATATGGTTGTTGCTAGCTTGACTTAGCTCCACATACCATAAATCATTTGTTCCCCTTTCTTACCCATTTCTTATTAACCTTCTTCTTACCTATGGCTTCCTTTTCATGCTTACATTTGAATGTTTTTGACTTGTAGTTTTGAAATTTTTACCATATTAGATTGCGGGCACACTCTCATGAGTCGATGATAGGTGAGTGCTACTTACAAAAATCCTTTCACAATAAAATGAGTTTGAGTGTATCGTAAGAGTCCATAAGTCAAAAGATCATGCAAGAGCCAAAAAGTTTAATTGAAGTCTTTCATGCTACATCGCCATGTAAATCTCATCCATGTTTTTGCATTATCTTTATGCCCATGTTGTTTTGGGATTTGAGTCATTATGCTTGATAGTTTAAAATTGGATATTGCAATTGTGGGGACTTCATTGTTTTCCTCTCTTGTCTTAGTCTTATGTGCTTGCTTGAGGACAAGCAAGGGTTTAGCTTGGGGGAGTTTGATATGTCTAGTTTTTAAATGATTTTACTCCCTAATTTAGCTCGATTTTACATGATTTCTATACTTTGTTTAGTATTTTTGTGAGCTAATTACGTGTTCGAGGTGCATTGCTCGTTTTTGCTATGTTTTTGTAGGAATCTAAGAATTTAGAGGCTTTTTCCTAACACAATTAGCAAGCACCAAAGTCCAACAAGCTAATGGAAACAAGAATGGACCATGAAGGATAAGGACAAGCCAAGCATGAAGATTTGTCAAATGGATTGAAATGAAAATGAAAGAAAACCAAAAATGAAGCCCAAAGCAAGGAGTCCACAAACTCAAGCATAGGATACTCCTTTAGATGCTCAAGGAAACCCTAAATTATGCAATTAACCAGAGAATTAAGGTGTTTAAAGGCATAGCTTAGGATTCCTTAAGCATTAAATGAAGGAATTAAGACAAAGCACCCGGATCAAAGAGGCCCCGATCGGGGCTTGGGAACCCCGATCGGGGTTTGGCTTATGTGACTCTACCGTTTCAAGTCCCCTCTCCCTATATAAAGGAGAGGGACTTCGACACTTAGGGATATCTTTTCACTTATCTTTCATCATATCTTTTACTCATATTTTACATATCTTTCATAGCTTTAGCACAGAAGTTTTTCTTAGTTTCATAATTAGCTAAACATTTAGTTACCACTTTGTCAAACATTTGGTTACATTTTGAAGTTGTATTCAATCTTTCCATTCAAGCATTTGGGTTATTTGTTCTTCATTTCCAAGTTATATTTCTCTATTGCGGTAAACCTAATTCTAGTGTTATGTTAGTATTCATTTCCGTCATTTACCTTACGAATCATTTAGTTAAATCGTAGCATTAGTTAATCATAGTTTCATTGTTTTCTACATTAGAATTGTTAGTTTGTCATTCACTTAGTGTAGTACATTTTATTAACAAGTTGATTTTCCTTTATAATTTCATATTCATCATGCTTATTATATCAAATAGTATTAGTTTAATTATAAATATGAGTGAGTAGTTTCATTTGTCTAGGGATTAAGGAAGCCATGCATAATTAGTAAGTTGTAAATGTTAAAATAAGGATGAACTAATATTGATAAATTGTTTCTATCACATGCTTGTATTGTTTTGTTAATCTTTATTATTTGGCCAATTGCATTGATTAAATATGTTAATTCATCCTATAAGTCGAGAGGCACGGAATCGGATTAGACTAAGCATGTGTAGTAGGACGACTCTAGTCATAACGAAAGTTCTCTAGGACTCAACCTAAGGTTGACACTAATATCGAGAGATGGGTGTCTTTAGCCTAAACAATTAAACAATATTAAGAATTCCTATGTTTAACATGAGCATTTACGTATTTGCATGAGTGACCCGACTCCCCTAGACTCTTTTAATATTATTGAATTTACATCTTAGTTAGCTAAACATCAAACCAAACCAACCCATTAAACCGACTTTGATAGTAGTCCATTCATAGCATTTCATAACGAAATTCCCGTCTCCTTGTGTTCGACCCCTCGTACTTACGTGATCCAACTGCAGGGCATTCACGCCCCTCCTACAAACATCATAAGAAGAACGATGGCTCTTCTTACGACAAATCACCCAGTCCCTCACAACGGGGTACGCCCTCAGCTCCAGCTCCGTTCTCTTGGGCGCACAGCCCGAAAAGTAGGAGTACACCCACGCCTGTAAATAAAACAAATAATTGTTTAGCAAACAACAAATATCGATCTTTCGATCGAATGCAAAATGAGTTATTCAACTCATACAAAAGGAAGATACATACCTCGCGCAATAGCCTAGGACCCACAGTTGTGGGAGAAGTCCACTTCTCCATCAGCTCCGGTCTGACCATAGCCCTCATGTAGCGGGTGAGGACCGCAAAGCCAGGAGTAACCCAGTCCCACCAACCTAAGCTACTCAAGCCAGACAAAAAAGGAAGAAGTTTCGTCTGCAGCCTCTCCCCCTTGTCTCCGAAGTAGATTGAAGACAAAAACCACAACAGCCAAATTCGAGCCCTCTGCTCAGCTGTACAAGGAGGAGGAGGTACCATCTCCCCACCTATCCTTACTCACGCCGGAGTCCTACCCGCAAAGTAGTCCCTGACGTAAGTGCTCGGAACCAAACCAGGAATGGTAGCTGCCCATGCCGGGAGCTTCCAGCCTATCAAACTCCTCGCCTCCTCCGAGTCAACCCTGGCCTCATGGTCTTCAACAGCCACTCCAGAGACTCCTCTCCGCACGGCAGACCAGAATCATGCCGTAGTCTTCCAAAGTAAACCCGACCTCTTCAAAAGGCATGTGCAAGGTCAAAGTCGTATCCCAATACCGATCAAGGAAGGCTTGAATCAGGCTAAGGTTAGCCTCAATCTTTCTCTCCCTAATCATCCTCCAGGCCCTAACCAGGTCTCTGAAGGATCCTGCCTCGATTAGAGCCCTCTCCTCCTCCGTCAACCTCTCGTAGGCCTCCATCATGATACGGTCGTGTAGCAAGAAAAAGACCTCATGTTCCCGGCCTCCTATATCAATTCAAAAAAAGGTTATCATTAGCATTTTATAAACAAGAAATGAAATGGTAAACGAATACAAAAAATGTAGAACAATAACTTACCATGCTCCTTGCTGTCCGGTAAGACAAGCAGCTCTCCGCTACCCAAATGAGATGTCTACCATCCCATTTCTCGGCCCACTGGGGTGCACCTAAAAACTGGCGTCCACCTCGTCCTACATTGGCCCTCCTCGGGACCTCCTCGGCCTCCCCGGCCTCCGCGGCCTCCTCAAACACTCCAGCTGGTACCTCTTCTCTCACACGAGAAGAAGACGGCTCAAGGTCTATGTCCATAGGAGCTCTCCTTGACGTAGAAGGAATATCACCTACAAATCCAAAGCAGTTTCAAACAATCCCCAGCGGTTTCAAGCCATGTCAAGCACTTTTCAAGCAATTTCAAGCAATTTTTTCAAGTCGTTTCGAGCTTTAAAGGAAGTTTCTGGTCCTCTTTGAGTATTTCTTCCAAAACCCAACTACACGTGTAGGGTAGGGTCAAATCAAGTCTATTCAAAGCCTAGTGACGGGTTCAAGTCAAAATTTCGACAGCATTTCGCTATAATGGCGGTTATGCCATGAAAAAGTGTGATGCTGAAGTTGTCGTAAATCAAAAATCCAATTCCACAGCAAGTTTACCCATTACACAAAAGTTCCAAAACACCATATTTCATCCAAAATGGTCGAGCCTAAGGGCATTTTCAAGAAGATTTTCTGTTCAGTAGAGTGACCGTCTCATTTGCTCAAAATTTGACGTAAATGCAAAAGGAATACATGGTTACGTTCCTAACAAAGCCAATTGTTCATTTCTACTATCAATATCTAGCATACAAATCAAATGGGGCAAACCCTCAAATATTTCGACATTTTCAATAAGAGGAACCCTAATTTCAAAGCAAAATCAATCAAAACTGGAAGTTTAAAGCGGGAATAGGACGCATAACTTGATTAGTCATGATTAATGGCACAATTTGATCAATATTCGACGAGTTTTGGTTGTATTTTGAGTGGTTTATTCGAGATTTGTGTGTTGAAGTAATGAGAATGACTTCGTCTTTCGCGCTTTTACTCAGACAGAGATGAGCTCGGGAAAGGACGCCGTGATCGCTGCGCCTCTTCCAAAGGTTGCAGCTCTTGCTTCACCTTTTCCCCGGCAGGATTTCATTTCAATTTGAAAATTCGTTAAAAGTTTGTTACTTGTGGGCCCAAATCTTGTGTGCCTCATCTCCGACATCTTATTTCACAAACTTGTTTCTTTTTCAAGACCCATGTTTTGACGAGCCTCATAACCGTCACATGACATTATCATCTCAGCAGAGACCCACCTTCCGGACATACAATCCGTGGGCCCATCTTTTATCACTAGAATTTTGTTCATCACAACCGAGCAGATTCTCCGTGATGATTAGATCCTGACAGAGTCTTCCGTGTATCAAGTTTCGCAAATTCCTTTTAATATTTGTTTCCCCAACGAGAGTTCGCCTTAGGACAGAGACGAGCAGATTCTCACATATGATATCTTCTCAAAAGCTGGCTAGCCTCACGAAGCAACCCTATTCAAACGGTTGGCGAGCCTCACGACGCAACCCCATTCAGACGGCTGGCGACCCTCACATCTCAACCTCATCCCAAATAAGAAGATGCCTCAGGTATGAATCCTTCTTATGGTTGGCGAGCTTTTATACGTAGTTTAACTGACTTTAAACAACCCTCCCCGATGGTCGACAGACTTTAAAATGTTCCCGACGATAGGTCCTTGGTTCAGACCTCTTGAACCGCCTCGCGTCGCCATAGTCGTCACGTTGTAATTTTCGATAGACATGATGGATATACTTTGACTTTTCCCTTGTCCAAGCCTCAGACTAAGTGGGGGCTCTGTAGATACCTCGTCTCTACACCTTCCGCCAACCACCCAGTGATGGTTGCGCCGCATGTTTGATACGCAGAATGATTTATGACAATTCGTAAGTTTATCGTCAAGTGATAGCTTAAACACTTGTGTCTACCCCTTGGTCGTCATCTACGCGCCGGTACGGCCGTTTTGACCGTCATTAGATTTCATTTGGCGTCCGGGTCGAAAACCGCTTCATTTTCTGTAAACCGTTTTAAAAATCCCTGTCGGAACGCTCTAGCATATTCTGATTATTTTATTATATTTTCAAATTATATATTTTTAATAAAATTATCTCGTTTTATATTTAAAAATGGAAGTGTAGATCAACCATAATCCCGTAATAGAAACGTGGGAATTTTACTTCTTTAACATGAAACCTTTGGGGATATGACGCAGCAGGTGCTGCACCTCTTCGAAGAATCGCAGTCCTGCTACGCCTCTTCCTTAGCATGTTCTTTCCAAAGTTTGAGTTGTTCTACGACTCTTTCACATTTTCTACTATAAAAGGAGAGTTCCGTTCTCACTTTTAAGGCACGCGAATGTTCCGCCCCTTCTCTTCTTCTCTCTTTGTTTTCTACACCTTGCTCTAGGCTATCGACATCTACGTGCTTGATCAATCGACCACGTAAGCTCAGATTCTTCTAGGTACCTGTCACGTTTGCATTTGACCGACCAATTTGACCAACTATACCTTAATCAACTTAAATAATCAATCTTTAGTCCTTTAACAAGGGCACTTTCTGTATACATTCGAGTCGAGCTGTCGCTAAAACGTAACTTTAGTTCATATCTCGTTTCATCTACATGTAAGTCTGAGAGTGTTTAATCCCGTCTTTTAGTTTGTTATTGTAATTTTATTATTCATTTAATGTAAGGTTTATGTCAGCAATAAATCCAAAATCAATTTAAAGTCAAAACCTTTTCGTAAAACCTTTTTAATAGTGATCAGACATCGAGAAGAAACGCAGAAGCATTTGCGCCTTCTAGAAGGAACGCAATACTTGTTGTGCCTCTTCTAGAGGCTGCCTGCTCCTGGTCTTCTTCTTCTTCCTATGGTTTCTACGTCTTTTATTTTCCGTTTCTTATTTTATTCTTAAATTGTATTTATCTTTCATTAAATCTTTTGTTCTTGGCTTAGATCCCTAATAGTCAATATTAGCGGGTTTTCGTCCTTTAATCAAGTTTGAGTCTTTAGAGGTTCGATTTGTTCATATGAAACCTCTAGATTTGTTATTGATAAATTGTTAGTGTAATTAATCTAATTAAATCACTTTTACTCTAGTTTTAGATCGACGATTAATTGCAAATACCAACGAACATTAACTGCTTGCGATTCTGGCTTCACAGCCAGAGCCCAACTCAAAAACAGACGCAACATGTGTTGCGCCTCTTCTAAAGGATGCATCTGTTGCTGCGCCTGTTCTAGGTTGGTTACTATCTCTGAACTTCCTTTATCGCTTTGACGTAGCTTAATTATGTAATTAATTAACTATTAATCATATAATCGTCCTTAATTTGTTAATCTTTTAAACGTTTCATTTTTTCAAACATCTGTTTTGGATATATTCCTGACATAGATCCCGTGTTCATTGTAATCAATTGTAATATTTATTTTATAGTTTATTTAATCATTATAAGTGTATGTTGGAGCTAGTGTCCTCCACAGTTAGTGTGATAACATGAATAAATCTCTTACAGGTTCACAGGGTATACTTAGTATTCTTATCAGTTGATTAACGTTTATCGATAACGGTTGGCTTGCTAGGAGTTTGACGTTATTGTCATTTTAATGGCGGTGATCAACTGGTCCCTAAAAGTCACACCTAAAGGATGTGTCTGAGATATATGATTATATGAATAATATAATCATATTGATGCCTTATTATATGACTAAAAGTTTAGTCGATGTATATGACTAAAAGGTTAGTCAATGTAATGATGATACGATTATTTAATAACGATTAAATAATATTAGCTGAGACGAATTAAATGTAATTCGTAATTGAATATAAACCGTTATATTTAATCAATGTATATAATGTAAGCTTAAACGAATTAAAATGTTAATTCGTAATTAAACATAATATGTTATATTTAATTAGCAAATTATAAATATACAGATATTTATAGTTGACGTATATATTATATTACATGCTAATATAACCGAAAAAGGAAGGAGAAAATAGTCTTTTTCTTCTCTTAATTTTCGGTTAATAAGAGATAAAATAAGAGAAAAGATCTCCTATTATTCTCTTAAGGTTACTAGGTCAAAACCCTAATAACAAGAGGAGTAAAAAAAAGAGGAGAGACCCCTCCTTCTACTACCCCTTGTCACGGCCGAAATAGAAGAAGAGGAACAAAAGAAAAATTCAGATTTTTCTCTCGAATTCTCTCTATCATTCATCATCACACAAAAAGAAAAATTAGCAGTAACTTTTCTCTAAAATTCTAGCACGAGCAAGGCATATCTCGGAGCATCTTGGGTGCAACAATTAGGAGAATATCGATTTCGATATTGTTCATAGGCCATATTTGCTAGGATCAAAGGTTAATTCTAAATTCCTATAATTTTATATTATGCAATTCATTCATGACTCGTAATTCATATACTATAGTTTCATTATAATCCGTAAATTAATGACAAAATATACCTATATTTCTTAGAGTGTATGATTCATTGTATGATTTTATTTTGCTTTCGTACATAAATCATTCTAAATATTAATTCGATATAATTGAGTGCTAAAATACATGTTCACCGACATAGTTTAATTCACATGCTACGATTAAACTGTGGATGTTGAATTGCATGAATACAATCGATGACATATCAAGTACAAATGATTTCCCTAATCATTAGTAGAGGCCGCTATCGAGGCGGGCGGGATTAGGTGTTCTATAAAAGAGATTCCTAATACGTACCCTCACCCCTTACTCCAAATCACTGTGAATATCTGTGTTCATTGGCATCCATGTGAGTCATCTAGACATAGAATGCTAAGGGTAACGAGTTCTTAGTGTTCATGTCATTACTTTGTGGCTTGACATGGCATAAAGTATTCGAAAGGTTCCAATTTTCCATAAAAATTGGTGGCGACTCCACAAATGCGTATCCCTACGCTTGTCTCTCGTTTCCATCTCGTGGTCCCTCACCAGGCCGTGTACCACAATGGTCAGATTTTGAAGCTATCCACCAGACGAGCTTCCCTAATGCTGCCTTATTCCAGGTGAGCTCATTTTTTAGTCCAAGTCCCCCTTTTTTCTTAAGCTTGCATGCTTTCCCCCAAGAAACTAGAGGGGATTTCGTATACTTTTCTGTTAATTTGTTTGAGTTACCTTTAGATGGGTTTGAGGTTATTATTGGGATGGATTGGCTGGGGAAGTATAAGGCAAATATTGATTGCCATCAAAAGAAAGTGTCGTTAAGGGGTACTAAAGGGGTTAGAGTGTCGTACCTAGAGTGAAGTTTATTGCGGCCATTACCTTGAAGTCGTACCTGAGGAAGGGCTACCCGATGATCTGGTGTCATCTGAGAGATACCAGAGTAGAGGAGCCGACGGCAGACCAGATTGAAGTGGTGAGTGAGTTTGAAGATGTCTTTTCAGATGAGATATGGCGATTACCGCCGAGGAGAGATATTGACTTCAGCTTAGAGTTGATGCCGGGTACGAGATCGATCTCTAAGGCCCCGTATCGCATGGGACCAAAGGAGCTTGAGGAATTGAAGAAGAAGTTGAATGAATTGTTAAACAAGGGCTAATTGAGACCTAGTATTTCGCCGTGGGGTGCGCCGATGTTTTTTGTGAAAAAGAAGGATGGTAGTTTACGGTTATGCATTGATTACCGTGAACTGAACCATGTGACGATGAAGAATAGGTATCCATTACCTAGGATTGATGATTTTTTCGACTCGTTGAGTGGAGATGGAGTGTTTTCAAAGATAGATTTATGGTCGGGTTATCATCTGCTGAGAATAAAGGATGGTGACATTCAGAAGACGGCCTTTCGTTCGAGGTATCGGCATTATGAGTATGTGATGATGCTGTTTGTATTGACTAATACACTAGCGGTGTTCATGGATCTTATGAACCGGATCTTAAGTCCATATCAAGACATGTACGTGGTGGTGTTCATTGACTACATCTTGGTCTACTCTAAGACTAAGGAGGAGCATGCATAACACCTGAGGTTATTGTTTCAGATTTTGAGGGACAACCACCTGTATGCTAAGTTGTCTAAGTGTGAATTTTGGCTGGAGAAGGTGGTGTTTTTGGGGCATATCATATCTAAGAAGGGAATGATAGTTGACTCGAGTAAGAGAGAGGCGGTGTCTAATTGGGAGGCACCAAAGAATGTAGCCGAAGTGACAAGTTTCTTAGGCTTAGCTAGATATTATAGGAGGTTCATGAAGGAAATTTCGAGGATTGCTAGGCCTATAACGGCGTTGATGAGGAAGGAGAACAAGTTTCGCTGGGATGAGAACTGTGAGACGGCGTTCCAAACTTTAAAGAAGCGTTTGACCACAACTCATGTCTTAGCTTTACCTGAGGGGAGTGATAACTTTGATGTGTATATGGACGCGTCAAAGTATGGATTGGGTTGTGTGTTAATGCACAATGGGAAGATGATATCTTATGCTTCGAGGTAGTTGAAGACTTTTGAGGAGAATTACCCTACTCATGACCTTGAATTGGGTGTTGTGGTGTTCACATTGACGATTTCAGGCATTATTTGTATGTGGCTACTTTTAAGGTGTTTTCAAACCACAAGAGTTTGAAGTACATATGATATGGAGATTTTCAATCATGAGGGAAAAGCTAATGTTGTTGCAGATGCTTTGAGTCGGAAGAGTGTACATTCTTTGTGCATTGCGATGTCCTTGATGCGTTTGAGGGATGAAATAGCGAAGATGGGGGTCCAAGTGATTCGAAAGGAGGAAGCTATAAGTGATTTGATGATTGAGGCGGAATTGTATGATGACATTCAGAGCAAGAAATTGGGAGATCCTAAGATTCAACTATGGAAGAAAGGGGTAGAGGAAGGTATTACTCCTACATTCTAGATCCATGCAGATGGAAGTGTTAGATTTGAGGGTAGACAGTGTGTACCGAATAACCCAGAGTTGAGAAAAGTGATTATGACTGAGGCTCAATGTACTCCTTATTCGGTTCATTCGGGTGGGGATAAGTTGTATAAAGATCTAAAATAGACTTTCTGGTGGCCGGTGATGAAGAAAGAAGTTGCTGGTTTTGTAGCCAGAAGTTTGACTTGTCAGCGAGTTAAAGGTGAGTAGCGAAGACCGCAGGGTAAGATTCAGTCTCTTGAGGTTCCGGAATGAAAATGGGAATCTATATCCATGGATTTTGTGATAGGCCTCTGAGATCACAGAAGGGGAATAATATGATTTGGGTGATTGTGGATCGGTTGACTAAGTCATCTCATTTCATTCCTATGAAAGATACATGCAGCAAGATTGAGTTAGTTTTGGCTTAAAGGAGGCACGTGGTGAAGCTGCATGGAGTGCCTATATGACATTGTGTCTGATCGTGATGCGAGATTTATTTCTTGATTTTTAAAGGAATTACAAGTGCTTATGGGGACGATGTTGAAGATGAGTACATATTTTCATCCTGCGACCTTGGAGGATAAGTTGAGGGCTGCGACCTTGGAGGATATGTTGAGGGCTTGTGTGCTATCTTTTAGTGGGAGCTGGGAGGATAAGCTGGACCTGATTGAGTTCTCTTACAAAAACAGTTAATCAGTTATCATGCTAGCATTGGGATGGCACCATTTGAGGCTTTGTATGGGAAGAGATGCAGGAGTCCAGTGTGCTGGGAATATAGTTCTAAAGCTGTGATTCTTGGACCACAAATGGTTCAGGACATGATTGAGCAAGTGAAACTGATTCGACATAAGATGAAAGCAGCGCAGGATCGTCAGAAGAGTTATGCAGACTTTCATCGTTGAGATATTGAGTTCCAAGTGGGTGACAAAGACCTTCTGAAAGTGTCACCTATGCGTGGGGTGATGAGATTTAGGAATAGAGGCAAGCTGAGCCAGAAATTCATTGGTCCTTATGAGATTTTGGATCGGATTGGTGAGGTGGCATACCGTTTAACCTTACCACATGCTCTTGACCTTACCACATGCTCTTGACCAGGTCCATGATGTGTTTCGTGTGTCGCAACTAAGAAAGTGTGTGAGTGACCCGTCCCATAATGTTCGAAGCTGAGACCATTGAGTTGGATGAGGCACTTACTTATCTTGAGGTGCCAAAAGAGATCTTGGATCAAAAAGTGCGCAAAACAAGAAGTGGTGAAACAACTCTACTGAAGGTGTTATGGTCTAACCATAACGTCTAACCATAACTGAAGGCATTTTTGGTTACGGGGACGTAACCTTGTTCTCTAAGGGGGGGAAGGAGAGTATTGCATTATGTTTTGGTAGTATTAGCTGTTTTTGGTTGGTATTTGGTGATGGTAGTGAGTTAGGTTGGTCTTAATTGTTAATGTGTGTTAATTTGGGTAGAGGTCATAGAGTGTGGTTTTGGTAGTACAATGTTGTTGTTTTGGAGTTGGAGTATGAGTTGTGAACTTCAAGGACGAAGTTCGTTCTTAAGGAGGGAAGACTGTAATACTCCGTATTTATGAGTATCTTGTACTCGGTCGAGTAGAGGTCACTCAACCGAGTGGGTGGTGTACTCGGCCGCGTAGAGTGTATTCGCCCGAGTGTGATTCGTGTGTCAGTTAGGCAACGTTCTACCTAGTTAGCACTTGGCCGAGTATAGTGTGTACTCGACCGATTGCGGTGTTCTCGACCGATTACTTCTTGTACTCGACCGAGTACACTGGTCTGCGGGATTTTATCGGACGGTTTGATGAAAGATAATTAAGAGGTATTAACGCATAACTTCGTCAGTTTTCATTCTTAATCAAACCCTAAACCTTCTAAAACTCTCTCAAAACCTTTCAACCATCTTTAATCATTCCAAGCCGGATCAGATTACTTCTTGTGTTGTTGATTCCAGTCGGTAAGTGATTCATCTACATGTTTATTTGTGGTATTGAATTGTAACCCTAATTGAATGGGGGAAAAGGGAGAATGGTTAGTGATTGATTGTATAGTCCTTATATGTTTATGGGGAGACTTTGTAGAAGAGGATTTTTGACTTGATTGCTTATACTTCGTGCGGATTTGCTAAAAGGTAGGATTTTCCGACACGGTGCTTTATATGTTAATCATTGTGATGAGATTGTTATTGTGATGTTGTGTTGTTGTTATTGATGATGGTTACTATTGTGATGATGATGATGGCTGGAGTGGTTAATTGGTTACTATTTTGGTGGTCCACCGGAAGACGGACCACACCCTGAATTCGCCTCTCGTAGCTCTCCCGTTGCGAGGCGGATGTGCAAATTAATGTTCCGGAAACTCTTACTGCGGAAAGAGGGGCTTTCGATGTCCAGTGTTGCGGTCTGTAATCAATAGGTGGAACGGCGGTCAGATCTGCAGTTTAACGCTGGCAGGGGTTACCGCTGCGGTGGTAGCTCAGTTACTGGTTTAAGGTGGTGTTGTTAGTTATGGTTACTTGTTGCTGCTGTTGTGATTGTCTTGAACATTGATCGGCTTATATTGTTACCGACCCCGTTTAATGTTTTTAAAACTGTTGTGATACATTGAGGAATGGTGAGCAGGTCATCGGCAGGTAATTCGATAAGCTTGCGTTGGGGGAACAGATTGGGATTATCGTTGTTGAGTCTTAGCTTCCGCAATGATGATTAGAGTCTTAGACATAAATTTTATTTGTCTTTATTTTATCAGTTGATTTATTGTTTACGACGGTGTGTTGTCTTGATTTTGGAATAATGTAACTTTAATTTAAACCTTGATTTAATAAAGTATTGTTCTATTATGGTTGATTTGATATGTACTACCTCGGGCAACCAAGATGGTAGCATCCCGATGTACTAAGTGGGTCTTGTAAGGCTCTTTGGTATATAGAGGTGTTACAATGCCATAGTTCAAGAAGAGATAAATTGTGAGAGATGTGGTACCGCGGGGCATAATGTGGTTGAGTGTATGAGTACGCTTGAGCAAATCCTTTCTTTTTAATCTTTTAAGCAAGGCAATTCGTACTCTAATTTCTATAATGAGAGGACAAGCGAGCATCCAAACTTCTCTTATCGAAGTCAAAATGTCCTTAATCCTACCCCGCTACCGCCTCAGCACCGAGGTTCCTCCTATGTGATTCCTTAGAATCGCAATTCTCAACAAGGCAATTATAACCGTCTAAATCAGGGAGGCCAAACTTTTCAACAACCACCGCAAGCACCTCCTAATAATGACATGAAAGAATTGCAAGTCATGTTGCGGCAAAGCCTCACGATCTAAGAAAATCAAGATGTTCAAATCTCGCAATTGCTCGCTCACAACAAGATAGTGTATACTCAAATTGCCCAATTGGCAAGTCAAAATCCACAAAGGCAACCGGGAAATCTCCCTACTCAAGGCCAATCCCCACATGAACCGGCTAAGGGTATAACCTTGAGAAGTGGGACCCATTATAAGTGTCCAAAGATGCTGAGTCTAGTTTATACGGGAATGAGTGACATGAACGAAAGGCGAAGGAAACAAGGAACTAGCTAGTTCGAATAAAAAGAACGACGAAAACTCGCCCAGTCCTACAGACACTGGATCGAGTCCCCTATACTCGATCAAGTGTCTAATTATGAAGATGAAAATTTTACCGTCTTAGAGACACTCTATCGAGTGTCCACTGCTGAAGAGGACGTATGATTTAATTTTTTTAAATGAATTTAATATTTAAGATAAATAGAAGGTAAAATTTGACATTGAGTATAATTCATTCTTATTTTTCACCCAATCCCATCTTGTAATCAATCTCTTATAGTTTTTCGACATCTCATTCCTCGTTTATAGGTATCGATACTTTTAAGTATGTGTCAGACAAGTGTCAGTGTCTGACACGGGACGACTTGTAAGCAGGAGTGTCCGTGCTACCTAGCAACCACCTAGAAAACAACATACTTTTGACATCCTATCAGACCCCGCCGGATAATGATCAGAAGTATATATATGAAACTTTCAACATGAGAAATGAACAAAATGGGTTTGTTCTTTGACATATAGGCACCACATCACTTAAAAACTAACTCAACATTTTAAGAACTACCACCCACAACGAAAAAAAGTTATTCGTTTGTTCTTAAATGGGACCCACAATCCACTCTTTATTAAAATTTACTAACCACCATAAAAAATGACATATTAAAATAAAACATAAATTGTTTTTTTTAATTACTTAATTAGTCACTTTTATAAGCTTCATCTCGTTTGGGTGGTCTCTTTTATATCTTTTAGATTATAATATTTGTTTGTATAATAGGTATACTTTTGGCTCACATATAGCACGTGTATAGTGGTCTACTTTTGAACTATTATCTCCACAATAGTGAAATTTAATATCCTTCATGGTGGACGTAGCCAATTATATAAATGGTGAACCACGTATATCTGTGTTTCATCTTTATTTGTTATAAGCTATATTTTGTACTTATCACCCTAATTAACTAACTATTGGGTAATGGGACGCCTCCGTTGTGGGAAATATCGGTATATTTCAACATGAAATTTAAGGATTATAACGAAATTATAATATATGAAATACGAGTCATAAACGAAATGCATAAAGATTAGAATCAACCTTTGGTCCTAGCAATATGGCCCAAGAACAAATATCGAGATCGATATTCTCCTAATTGTTGCACCCAAGATGTTCTGAGAATAGCCTTTTCTTGTGCTAGAATGAACACCCAATATTACTGATAATATTTTGTGAAAGTAATTGTGATGATAAGAAGTGTAGAGAATGAGTTTATATCCAACTCTTTTTTGTTCTTCTTTGACCGTCCAAATAGGTAGTAGAGGTAAGGTGGGAGTCTTCCCTCTTTTCTTCTACTTATTTTTAGGTTGTTAGCTTTTTATTTGAATGTATAAAATATATATGTATTATTATTGTCATTTATGTTGTCACATATTAATAAGTCCATACAACATCTTGTAGTCGATTTATTAATACCAGTCTGACATCATTTATTATAACAATATCGAATAATATATAATTTGCTAATTAAATATAACAGTTTATATTTATATACGAATTAACATTTAATTCGTTTAAGCTTACATTATTTAATCGTATTAAATAATTACATTATATACATCAATTAGATATAACAGTTTATATTCAATTACGAATTAACATTTAATTCGTCTCAGCTAATATTATTTAATCGTATTAAATAATCGTATCATCATTACATTGACTAACGTTTTAGTCATATACATTGACTAACCTTTTAGTCATATAAGGCGTCAATATGATCATATTCTTCATATAATCATATCTCTCAAACACATCCTTTAGGTGTGACTATTTAGGGACCAGTTGATCACCGCCATTAAAATGTCAATAACGTCAAACTTCTAGCAAGCCAACCGTTATCAATAAACGTTAATCAACTGATAAGAATACTAAGTATAACCTGTGAACCTGTAAGAGATTTATACACGTTATCACACTAACTGTGGAGGACACTAGCTCCAACAATCTCCCACTTGTCCTTACAAGTGTATGTGCGATAACCGATTCTCATATCCAAAATTTCTCCCACTCAATGTAAAACAATTTGCAAAGTCCGTATTCACAAAGGTCATATTTTACAAGTGATCTATATCAAGAGTGGTTTTCCCGACTAGAGAGTAACCTAATTGATAAATGAATCATTATTCGAGCATGGCCATGCATTTCAGTTACAACTCCTCGGGTGGCCCTGAGAAATAACAAAACCTGATGAAGGTTGGATATTTTCTTCAACTCAAATCCTGCAGATACAAGCACAATATGAAATGACCCAGTAAAAATCTGCTTAGCCTCCTGTTACGGTCGACCATGAGAAAGAAACCAAAGTCACCCAAAACTGCCTTAATCTCAAGAGACAGTCGATAGTCAAAAGAATCGACTCTAGGAACACTATGGACGTCCAATCCACGACCTGACACCGAATGTTCTTACACATTTAGGACTCCATAACGTTGTCACGATGTCCTACGAGGTATCTTTATAACTCGTATTTGTGATCGATCAGTCAACCGTTTGACTTATGTCTCGTTGAACCCACCATTAATCAACTTCACAATATAATTGCCAGAGTTATCAGCTCATTTGGGGGATTACGGACCAAAACAAATATAATGTAATTCAGTTCACTTTGTGGCGTTCAATGTTGTCATACAATCAACATGAAAAACAAAATATGAAACAATACGATGATGTTATGAATAGTATATGAAAAAGAGACATTGATCTAATCCATATAAACAGCTACTACAACTCAGGAACACGTTTAATTCCCATGAAAATAATGTGCCCTTCATGCTTATCATATTTTAACGATTTAGTGAGAGGGTCCGCGATGTTGTCATCCGAAGCAATCTTGTCTATCACTATTTCCTTTTGCTCCACGTAATCTCGGATCATGTTAGCCTTCCGAAGTACATGTCTAGACTTGTTGCTAGACTTAGGCTCCTTAGCTTGGAAGATGGCACCTCTATGATCACAATAGATGGTGATTGGGTCATTCGAACTAGGAACTATGGTTAGTCCTTGTAAGAACTGACGCATCCATATAGCTTCCTTTGCAGCTTCCGAAGCGGCATAGTACTCGGACTCAGTTGTAGAATCTGCTATAACACTTTGTTTGGAACTTTTCCAACTGACCGCAGCGCCATTAAGAGTAAAGACGAATCCAAACTGAGATTTCGAGTCATCTCGATCCGTTTGGAAGCTAGCATCCGCGTAACCGATTGCGCATAGCTTAGTATCTCCTCCATAAGTCAATACCCAATCCTTAGTCCTTCGTAAGTACTTAAGGATATTTTTAACAGCCATCCAGTGTGTTTCACCTGGATTGCCTTGGTACCGACTCGTCATACTCAATGCATATGCCACGTCTGGACGTGTGCATATCATGGCATACATGATCGATCCTATGGCTGATGCATAAGGAACACGACTCATGCGCTCGACCTTTTCCGATGTCTTGGGTGCCTGAGTTTTACTCAAATGCATCCCAGAAATCATACGGATCCTCAATATGCGTTGTGCCTCACCCAGATCCTTCATCTGGAAATGGTTCTTTAACCATACTTTTAACCGAAGATAAGAGAGGAATGTCATTCCCAATCAAGAGTATGTCATCGACATACAATATCAAGAAGACAATCTTACTCCCACTCGACTTGACATACAAGCATGGTTCCTCGACCGATCGAGTGAAACCATTCTCTTTTATCACCTGGTCGAAACGATGATTCCAACTCTGAGAAGCTTGCTTAAGTCCATAAATGGAACGCTTAAGCTTGCAAACTTTCTTAGGATTTTTAGGATCAATGAAACCTTCGGGTTGTACCATGTACAATTCCTCCTCCAAATAACCGTTTAAGAAAGCGGTTTTCACATCCATCTGCCAAATTTCATAGTCATGAAAAGCGGCAATCGCTAAGATTATCCGAATGGAACGCAACATAACTACGGGTGAAAAAATTTCATCATAATGCAATCCTTGCACTTGAGTGAAACCTTTTGCCACTAGTCGTGCCTTATAGGTGTCAAGTTGTCCTTCTACAGAATGCTTTATCTTATAAAGCCATTTGCACTCAAGAGGTCGTTCCTTATCAGGCAAATCAACCAGATCCCATACGTCATTCTCATACATGGAGTCCATCTCGGATTGCATGGCTTCAAGCCATAGCTTAGAGTCGGAACAGGTCATGGCTCCTTTATAGGTAGCGGGTTCGTTACTCTCTAGGAGCAAAATGTCATCTCTATCATTCTCCTCGACCATACCAATGTATCTGTCTGGAGGAATGGAGACTCTACCTGACCTCCTAGGTTCCTGAGGAATATTAACCGTAGCAGAAGTTGAAGGAACAACTTCCTCCATCGGTTGCTCGGTTGTTGGTTCTTGAATCTCCGACAGATCGAAGGTTCTATTACTTGACGTGTTCTCGAGAAACTCTTTCTCTAAGAACTTCGCACTAGCCGTAACAAAAACTCGATGTTCCGTAGGCGAATAGAAGTAATGACCAAACATTCCTTTTGGATAACCAATAAAGTATGTCTTGACCGATCGCGGGCCGAGCTTATCCTCGTGTCTCCACTTGACATAAGTCTCGCAGCCCCAAACCCGAATAAAGGACAAGTTAGGGACCGTTCCCTTCCATATCTCATATGGAGTCTTGTCTACAGCTTTAGATGGACTTCGGTTAAGTATAAGAGCAGCTGACAAAAGAGCAAAACCCCATAGTGAATCAGGTACTACCGTGTGACTCATCATGGATCGAACCATATCAAGTAATGTTCGATTTCTCCGTTCGGACACATCATTTAATGGAGGTGTTCCAGGTGGAGTTAACTGTAATACTATGCCACAGTCTTTAAGGTGTTGACCAAACTTATTTGAAAGATATTCGCCACCACGATCTGATCAAAGTGCTTTAACCTTTCTTTCCAGTTGGTTCTCAACCTTATTCTGGAATTCCTTGAACTTTTCAAAGGACTCGCTTTTATGCTTCATTAAGTAGACATATCCGTATCTACTCAAATCATCCGTGAAAGTGATAAAATATCTATAGCCGTCTCTTGCGTTGATTGACATAGGTCCACATACATAAGTATGTATGAGTCCTAATAGGTCATTAGCACGCATTCCAACACCTTTGAAGGAAATTCGAGTCATTTTGCCGATAAGACATGATTCACACGTGCCAAATGATTTGTAATCAAATGGGGAGATAGTCCCATTCTCAATGAGCTTCTTTACACGTTTTTCATTTATGTGTCCCATACGACAATGCCATAGATAAGTTTGATCTTTGTCACCAACCTTTACTTTCTTATTATTCATGTGTAATATGTTTGTTGTTTGATCTAAGATATAAATGCCATTCATGGAAACTGCTTTGCCATAAATCATTTCATTCAAAGAGAAAATCCAGCTATTGTCTTTTATTGAAAATGAAAAACCGTTTTTATCAAGTACGGAAACAGATATAATGTTCTTAGATAAATTGGGTACATAGTAACAGTTATATAAATACAACTCAAATCCACTCGGGAGTTGGATTACGTATGTTCCCATTGAGACTGCAGCAACTTTTGCTCCATTCCCGACTCGCAGGTCCACATCACCCTTTGCGAGAGGTGTTATGTTTTTTAGGCCCTGCAAATGATTACACAGATGAGAACCACAACCTGTATCAAGTACCCAAGTTCCGGAACTTGCATGGTTAATCTCAATCATATGAATATAAGATGACATACCAACAGGAGTGACGTGGCCTGCTTTTATGTCTTCACGGCACACGGGACAGTTCCTCCTCCAATGCCCAGTCTTGTGGCAATGGTGGCAGTCAATGTCACTGTCCTTGCTCTTTGCCTTGCCTTGTGAGCTACTAGTCTCACCAGGCCCACTCTTACCCTTTCCTGACTTCTTAAACTTTGGCTTCCCTACATTTCGGTCACCATGAGCCTTGCCCTTACCTTTGTTCTTGTTGGAAATCATGAGAACATCTTGCTTCATGCTCCCACTCAATTTCAGATTCTTCTCGGTCTGTACGAGAAGTGAGTGTAGCTCATGAGGACTTTTCCTCATGTCATTCATGTAGTAATTTGCCCTGAAAAGGGCAAAACCATCATGAAGTGAATGAAGCATACGGTCAATGACTATGCTCTCACTGATTTTGCAATCAAGTGCCTCCAGATTCTCGACATTCTCAATCATATCAAGAATGTGTGGGCTAACCGGTTGGCCCTTCTAGAGTTTCGCCTCAAAGAAGCGACAGGTATGCTCATAAGTAACGATTCTCGGTGCTATTGAGAATTCGTTAGTGAGCGTGGTGAAAGTCTTATTTGCACCTTGGGCAATGAAGCGTCTTTGCAAATTGGTTTCCATTGCAAAGATGAGTACGTTCTTTATTGCACCCGCTTCCATAACGAAGTCACTATAAGAAAGTGACTCGTTAGCTCTCGCATTCGGGCCTGGGTTTGGCGGTATTGGCTCAGTCAAGTACTGGAGCTTGGCGTCAGCAATGGTTGCATTCCGTAATGCCGCCTCCCAGTCCGCAAAGTTGGACCCGTCATTCTTCAGTCGCGTGGACTGATTCATGTGGTCCATGAAAGTTTTAAGCCAGAACTCGTGTGCGAGTGTGGCACTTGGCATAGGGACATCATTATGGTCAGCCATTTGTTATAGCAGTATTATCAATATAAGACGAATTCTACACTGCGAAAAAGAAGAAAAATATAATAATAAGCATACTCATCTATATGAATTAAGTCTAGTGCAAAAACTCGTTTAATGCGAAGACTCAAGCATTTATACAATTGACCTCCCTCAAGATTTATATAAATGATCTCAAGACTCAATTATCTGTAAATTGATAAGCCAACCTCTTGGCTAATTCTACCTTTAGAATTCTTGGTCGATAAAATTTTATCTATAGTCCATCATAATCACGAGAAACTCTTCGGATCATAATGTTGAGGTAAAATAAGTCAACACACACTACTTACCCAACGTAGAAGGGGTCATATAGAGAGTAAGGTCCTATATGCCTACCGACGAAGAAGGGATTCATAGTAGTTTGGCCTATAAAGACTAGTCTCAATTTTTAGGTTTAGAGGAAGATCCCATCAATTTTATTTTAATTCAATTTTAAGTGAACTAATATCTAGCATGCGAGAATGAATAAACTAAAATGATGGCTTAAATTCGAGTGACATCTTTATGTCCATGATAACTAACATCCAAACTATATGAGTCAATTTTCATGCATTTTAAGTAGTAGGTGGTTTGGTTTAGGCGGAATATGATGCACTAACTATCATGTGAAGAAAAGCAACAAGAACGAAAAATACGTAAAATTACAAAGTCCTAGTGTGGCCTATCTACCAAAATGAACAAAAATATAACTTAGGAATCCATCCATGATTGGACCCGAAAAGCTTGTCTTGATGTTCCATCTTGGTCCATGTAGCGGGAGTGAGCAATCCGATCTCCATCTTTAGTCTTCTCAAATTACATTTAATAAATTACAAAATATAAAATGTACATTCTAATTTAAAAACATAATTTTAAAGAAAACAAAAGGAGATTCGAGATCTCAAAATTACATCAAGATCATGTTTCCATCATTACGAAAACATAATCAACTAAGGCCACACTAGGTAATACAAATTACATCCAATTGCAAAAATACGTAAATAAACCATTCAACAAATCATTCAACAAAATAAAATGCATCAACAATAAATTATTCATTCAAGACATAATTCCTTAATTATGTAGAGTAATTTATCCAAACCACCTATTTTAAAATGATCAAAATTATGTGACAATTCCTTAATTACTCACAATAATTCCAATCAAACATAATCCATTTTTAATTCATATTATCGTATAATATGAATTAATCCAACATTATTTTAAACCATTTTAAAATAATTGGGTATCTAATAATTGTGAACTTTTTCACAACACCAATCATACATTATCATTATAATGCATAAACAAAAAAAAAATCGGCCAAATTATAAAAAAAAAAATATAAAAACCGAAACAATTTTTTTTTTTTATAAGCCACGGCCTGTTTTTTTATTTATATTACAAATTAAACATTTTAATTTGATGTTGCTAATATTACAAGATCGGTACAATTATCAACATTTAATCATTATTAAACATTGATTCAAACTAGATGATTCAATTTAACATTTTAAAATGAATATCTAAATCATGATTAAACCGATTATCTTAATATTAGACTAATCATAATTGATTTGAACATCATTAAAATTAATGAATCATGATGCAAAACAACAATTTAACATCATGTAAACCGGAAATATATAGCAAAACAAATGTTCATTAACATTCAAAACAATTTCCATTTACATTTTAATTTAATCCTTATTAAATTAACACATCTACTAATTTATCATATTGTCATCTTAACATATTAAAACAACAATATCAATAAATCAAAATGTAAAAAAGAATCAAAATCAAAAAAAAAATAATACACGGCCAAAAAAAAAATTTTGAGCCGAATCAAAATTTTTTTTTTTTTTTATCATTCTTTAAAAATCATATCAAATAATTTCGTAGCCTATAACTCTGATACCACTTGTGGGAAATATCGGTATATTTCAACATGAAATTTAAGGATTATAACGAAATTATAATATATGAAATACGAGTCATAAACGAAATGCATAAAGATTAGAATTAACCTTCGGTCCTAGCAATATGGCCTAAGAACAAATATCGAGATCGATATTCTCCTAATTGTTGCACCCAAGATGTTCTGAGAAATGCCTTTGCTTGTGCTAGAATGAACACCAAAAATTACTGATAATTTTTGTGAAAGTAATTGTGATTCTTATCATGAGAAAGTAGAGAAGAAGAGTTTATATAAAACTCTCCTCCTCTCCTATTTTGACCGTCCAACACAAGTGGAGGAAGAAGAGGACTCTTTTTCCTCTACTTGTTTTTAGGTAGTGGAGTCAAGATAGGAGTCTTCTCTCTTTTATTTATTTAATGTATAATATGTGTATGTATTATTATTGTCATTTGTCACATATTAATAAGTCCATACAACATCTTATAGTCGATTTATTAATACCGGTCTGACATCATTTATTATGACAATATCGCATAATATATACGTCAATTATAAATATCGTATATTTATAATTTGCTAATTAAATATAACAGTTTATATTTAATTACGAATTAACATTTAATTCGTTTAAGCTTACATTATTTAATCGTATTAAATAATTACATTATATACATTAATTAGATATAACAGTTTATATTCAATTACGAATTAACATTTAATTCGTCTCAGCTAGTATTATTTAATCGTATTAAACAATCGTATCATCATTACATTGACTAACCTTTTAGTCATATACATCGACTAAACCTTTTAGTCCATTAAAAGGCATCAATATGATTATATTATTCATATTACTATATCCTCAAACACATATAACATCCTTTAGGTGTGACTTTTAAGGACCAGTTGATCACCGCCATTAAAATGACAATAACGTCAAACTTCTAGCAAGCCAACCGTTATCGATAAACGTTAATCAACTGATAAGAATACTAAGTATACCCTGTGAACATGTAAGAGATTTATACACGTTATCACACTAACTGTGGAGGACACTAGCTCCAACAGTTGCGCCTCTTCCAGAAGACCGAGCTGTTGTTGCGCCTGTTCTGGGTTGAATTTTGTCCCTTAAGTTCTGTTTTCGCCTCGATGTAGCTTTAATTACATAATTAATTAAGTATTAATCGTATTATCGCTCCTAATCTGTCTTTTACTTTTTCAAACCTTTTCCTTTTCTTCAAATCTACGTTTTGAGTATATTTCTGACGTAGATCCCGTAATCCGTTGTAATCTCATTTTACTCATTGTAATTGTATGATTCTTTGCCTTTCATATGTAATTCATCCGAAAATCCCAATTTCGACATAATCAAGTGCTAATTACGTGTTCACCGACATAGTCTAATTCACATGCTAGGATTAAAACGTTGGATGTTGCATTGCATGCATACAATCGATAACATATCAAGTACGAACGATTTCCCTAATCATTAGTAGAGGCCGCTATCGAGGCGGGCGGGATTAGATGTTTGATTAAAGAACTATAATACGTACCCTCACCCCTTATTCCAGATCTCTGTGAACATCCGTGTTCATTGGCATCCACGAGAGTCATTCTAGACATAGAATGCTAAGGGTAACGAGTTCTTAGTGTTCATGTCATTACTTTGTGTCCTTACATGGCATAAAGTATTTGAACGGTTCCAATTTCCCATAAAAATTGGTGGCGAATCCACAAAATGTGTATTACTACGCTTGTTCCGGTCCGTGGTCTCACCGTGTACCACAACATTAACGACGATTATATGCAACAATTTGCCGACGATGATGAGGCAGACAACCTAGATATATTGAATTGATGGCGACATCAAACTAAGGCTCTTCCGGTGATGTCCACAATGGCGAAAGACTTCCTAATCATTCAAGTGTCTTTCGTAGCTTCCGAAAGTGGTTTTAATTCCGCAAAAAGGTTATTGGATGAGAAAAACACTAGACTTAAATCTGATACCCTCATAACGTGTGTGCGCTACAAGGATTGGATGGATGCCATAATTCGTAGGCAACGAATATTAGATGAAGATAGTGATAATGAGTCCGACCAAACAAGCATCGAGTCACAAACAAATGTAGCATAGATTAGTAATTAGAGGAAATTGTGTTTTGTATTTTTTTTCTCTACTTCCTATAATTTTATGTATAATAATTGTGCAGCAGGAGCTGAGGTACAAGGCAGGGCAGAATTCAACAATGGGGGCAAGGGACAAACCAAGGGGGATCAAGGGGTAAGCATTGGTAACCAAGGGGAGGTCTACATGGGTATCCAGGGGTCAATTTGGGGGCAAGGGATGGGTAACCAAGGAGGGAGTTTCAAACTGAGGAATGCTAGCCAAGACTATGTCACAATGAGGGTCGATGATAGCCAGGACACGAGCCAAGACACGAGCCAAGCAAGCCAAAGACAAGCCCACCAACACCCAACCACAAATTCACAAAAACAGCCTACCAGAGCCACTTGGGGAAGGCATAACTACCACCACACTTTGAACCACCAGCTACCACCAAGCCCAGCTAAAACCTTACCCACCTAGGTCCAAAAAAGTCCTAGGGAACCAGTTCCAAAACACAACACAACTACCCTAAAATCCAAATCAAAACAGCCTACCTAAAGCATAAAGCATAAAGCAGTTTTTCCATTTCTAGCTAAAAACTGAAAGACTATCTCCAAAAGTCTTTCCTTGTCTTCCCTACTATTAGAACTACTGCAGAAGAAGGTCAAGGAGCATTGATGAGCCTCGTCCACAAGCTTCAAGCCAACACCAAGCAACAAACACAACCTGGAGCATGTCATTGTCAAATGTCTGCATTTTGTCTGTTTTATTGTTTTTCTTTTGGCATTATCAGTCTGTATTTGTAGCCAGTATTTTGTCATCTTTTAGTAGTTAATCTTGGCCCTTAGATGATCCTCTAGGGTTGTATCAGATCAAGCATTGAGGCCTATATAAGGACCCATGCTCTTTTGTACAAGTCAGTTGATAATTGAATGAAAATCTGAGAACTTTTCTCATTTCTAAAATCTTCCCAACTTGTGCTTTGTCTTAGTTGAAAGTCAGGCCAGATAACATCCTGTGCTAGGCTGTGGGTGTTGATCTAAGTCTGTGGCAAGTCTAAATATCCCTGTGCTTAGACTGTGGGGTGTTTGCTTGTTGTTTGGCTCAAGCTTGCTTACCTGTGCTTGACTGTGGTAAGGAATCTTATTCAGTCTAGTTTGTTGTTTAATTCCCTGTGTTAAGCTGTGGGAGTTGAGTGACATCCATATCCTGTGCTACTTAAGAGTCAAAGGTCCAATTCCTTACACACCCCTATAATATCACTGCAATTCTGGCATCAGAGCTTTGGTTGTGAGGCCATTATTACCCTAACTACAACAAAAACACAAAAAATAACCCAATGAGTGAAGAGAGGCTTGCAGGTATTGAAGGCAAGGTGGATCAACTAGCAGGCACTGTCAATGTAGTGCTGGCTGCCTTGAACACTGTCATGGAGAACATTACACATCCACTGAGGGGAAGACCACCCCCTAGAGGCAGAGGCAGAGGTCGTGGCCACATGGGCATGGGAAGAGGACAGCCCCTGCAGGAGGAAGAAGGGTCAGACTCAGGCGAAAGCAACAGAACCTATGAGGAGATTCCAGAGCACACTGACAAGCATCTCAAGGTAGAAATTCCTGAATTCTCTGGTAGTTTAAACCCTGATGATCTATTAGAATGGATTAGGGATGTTGAGAAGGTATTTGAATACAAGAGTTACTCTGATATTAAGTTTTTAAAGTTGTTGTGCTAAGATTGAAAGGATATGCATCCCTATGGTTTGACAACTTAAAGCACCAAAGGATTAAGGAAGGTAAAGAACCTCTTAGATCTTGGTCAAAACTGAAAAAAAAGATGCTGAGTAAATTTGTCACTAAAGACTACACCCATGATCTGTTCATTAAACTATCCAAACTGAAACAAGAAGAGAGGTCTGTAAAGGCATACCTCAGGGACTTTGAGCAATTGGCTCTCCAGTGTGAGGTCAATGAGAAACCTGAGCAAAGGATTGCCAGATTCTTAGAGGGTCTAGATAGGAGCATTGCTGCTAGAGTCAGGATGCAACCTTTGTGGTCCTATGATGATGTTGTCAACCTAGCTTTGAGAGTTGAGAAAATGGGGAAAGCCAAACCAGCCATATCTAAACCTGTTACTAGACCTGCATACAAGTCTTATAGTGGTATTAGGATGGGAGAGACCCCTAAGACAACCACCCAATCAACCCCAGACAAAGGAAAGGGAGTTGTGAACTCCAGACCTAACCTCTTCCCAACTGAAAATAAGATCAGATGTTTCCAGTGCCAAGGGTATGGCCACTTTAGGAAGAATTGTCTTTCTAAGAGAACCATAACCCTTATGGAGGTAGAAGAGTGGGAGAAGGAGGGATTAGTTGAGTATGAGGTTGATGACAGTATGGTATTAGAGGTGGTGACAGCTGAGGAGGAACCAATGCAGGACTTGGTCATGGCTCATCCTGACACAGGCCATAACTTGGTCCTATGGAGGGTCATGCACTCTCAACATACTCCATTGGAGGATGACCAGAGGTCCTTGATATTCAGGAGCAGATGCACCATTCAAGAGAGGGTCTGCAACTTGATCATTGATGGGGGGAGTTGTACCAATGTGGCTTCCATCACCCTAGTAAACAAGCTAAGCCTAGTTACTCAGGAGCATCCACACCCCTACAAACTGAGATGGCTTAACAAGGGGGCTGAGGTGAGGGTTGATAGGCAATGCCTGGTCCCATTCTCTATTGGGAAGGTATACCAAGATGAAGTATTGTGTGATGTAGTACCAATGGATGCCTGTCACCTACTACTAGGGAGGCCTTGGGAGTTTGATAGAAACACCACTCATCAGGGTAGGGATAACACCTATAGCTTCAGGCATGGGGGAAAGAAGATAACTTTGACACCTCTACCACCCAACCAGAGGAATTATGGGAGTCCCAATGTGCCAGAGGAGGTCAATGGAGTGTTGTTTTTATCAGAGGCAGCTATGATCAAGGAGATGAAGCAAGAACAACCTGTGATCATCTTGCTATCTAAGGAAGTAACAGAAGGGGAAGGTTCCAAGTTGCCAGCAGAGGTTGAACCTTTGATCTTGAGATACAAGGAGGTCTTTCCAAGAGAGTTACCCGATGGACTACCACCCCTAAGAGGGATTGAGCACCACATTGATTTGGTCCCAGGTTCTGTGCTGCCAAACAGGCCAGCCTACAGAAGTGATCCAACTGCCACCAAGGAGTTGCAGAAGCAGATTGAGGAACTTATGAGCAAGGGATTTGTGAGGGAGTCCCTAAGCCCTTGTGCTGTACCTGCTCTGTTAGTGCCTAAGAAGGATGGCACCTGGAGAATGTGCACTGACAGCAGAGCAATCAACAACATCACAGTCAAGTATAGGTTCCCCATTCCCAGGCTAGATGACATGCTTGATGAGCTAAGTGGAGCTCAGGTCTTTTCCAAGATTGATCTAAGGCAGGGTTACCATCAGGTGAGGCTCAGAGAGGGGGATGAATGGAAGACTGCATTCAAGACAAAACATGGTCTGTATGAATGGCTTGTCATGCCATTTGGACTGTCCAATGCACCAAGCACCTTCATGAGACTTATGACAGAAGTGTTGAGACCTTGTTTGGGCAGATTTGTTGTGGTTTACTTTGATGACATCCTAGTGTATAGTAGCAGCAGAGGGGAACATCTCAGGCACCTTGAAACAATCTTTGGGATCTTAAAGGAGCAGAAGCTGTATGGGAAGCTAGAGAAGTGTACCTTCATGGTTGAGGAGGTTGCATTTCTATGGTACATTGTGTCAGGAAGAGGAATCTCAGTTGATCAGGAGAAGGTTGCAGCCATTCAAACATGGCCTACACCTAAAACCATCACTGAGGTAAGGGGGTTCCATGGGTTGGCTTCATTCTATAGGAGGTTCCTCAAGAACTTCAGTTCAGTTGTAGCACCCATCACTGAGTGCTTGAAGAAAGGGGAGTTTCAGTGGACTGAGGAGGCCCAACAATCCTTTGAGAGGATCAAGAGGTTGATGTGTGAGACTCCAATCCTTAAACTACCTGACTTTGATCAGCTGTTTGAGGTGGAATGTGATGCTAGTGAGGTTTGCATTGGGGCAGTGTTGATACAAGGGCAAAAGCCAGTTGCTTATTTCAGTGAGAAACTGAATGGTGCCAAGCTCAAGTACTCCACTTATGATAAGGAATTCTATGCCATCATCAGAGCAGTCATGCATTGGGGGCACTACTTGAAGCCCAAGCCTTTTGTTCTGCACTCAGATCATGAGGCATTGAAATATATCAGTGGCCAACACAAGCTGAATCACAGGCATGCCAAGTGGGTGGAGTTTCTACAATCCTTTACATTCTCTAGTAAGTATAAGGAGGGGAAACAGAATGCTGTGGCAGATGCACTGTCAAGGAGGCATTCTTTGTTAGCAGTCATGGAGCAAAGGGTGTTGGGGTTTGAATTTCTGAAAGGATTGTACAAGGAGGACCCTGACTTTGCTGAGGAATGGATCACACAAACTGGAGGAGGAAGGACTCAAGGGGGGAAGTACATGCTGCAGGTGTTGGAGTAGGTGTCCTCCACAATAGTGCGTCACATAATAAATCTTATTATGGAATATAATTGGGATATTTATTGACTATATATATATGATTAGTCAGTTGATTAACGTAAATCAATAACGGTTGGCTGACTAGAGTTTGACGTTATTGTCGTATGACGGCGGTGATCAACTGATCCCTTTCGGTCACACCTAAAGGATGAAATCCAAATATTAACTAATTATTTGTATACGATACAGTTAATTAGTACATTACATATATTCGATATGTATGAGAGTTAATTGTTAGAAATTGAGTTAAGAACTCAAATTCAATTAAGTTTATTTTTCAATTATGCGATAATTGACTAATAAATTTATATCTTATTTTAATATAATTAAATAAGATTTAACTTAGTAATTAATCGTTAAATTACTAAATTAGTTGAGGTTTTGAGATAGAGGTAATTAGTTAATTATATTTACAAGGAGTTGTAAAATAAATTAACCAAGCATTGTGGGACCCATTATCTATTGATATAATGGTAAAATATTACTTAAAATGTTAAGTACATATTATTTATTTAATTGAGTCATATAATTGTCATATGATCAAATTAACACTTAATTATACAAGATAATTAACCATATGATTAATAAGTATTTGTGGGACAAATATCAAAAATCAAAATGGATCAAATTGAGGCTCACATGGCCGGTTATGGTGAAGTCAAATGGTGATGATGGTTGTTCTTATTCATACTCACAAGCAACATATGCTTATGACATGAATAGTACACATGATATCATTTTATTCACTACAACACATTACCACCTTACATGGCAATAAAATAAGAAGAAAAAAGTCACTCTTGGGTGATGAAAGAGCCGGCCCTTATGGCTATAAATTGAGCAATTGTTGTTCAATTTATTCACTTCTTCATTCTTACTTATTTTCTCATTCATCTCTCAAAACTCATCTTCTCACTACAACTCTCATATACTAATATTTCCTAAGTATTACTAGTGTAGTAATATAGTCTAATATTAGTAGTATATTATCTATCTTATTATCTAGTTAATAATAAGGGTAGATTGTTTTGTTCATCTTGGTGCAACTAAGAGGAGATCTTCTACTTTGGAGATTATTTGTGTTCAACCATATTTGTAGCTCAAGATCAACAAGAAGGAGTTCTTGTTGTGCCCTTATATTTTCCATACCAATGTGAGGAAATTTCTTCTCTTCTCTTATATAAATGTCTTTAAATATTTGCATTCATGTTATCATAGATCATTAAATATAAATTAAAGTAATTTAGTAAATAATTAGAGGAGTCTAATTAAGGTCTATGGACTTTCAATTGGTATGAGAGCTAGCTTGTAGCATGCATGTTCATTTTGGACATTTTAATTAAAGTTATAAGATAACTAATAAATCAAAGATTTTGAGTTAAAATACGATTCTGACGAAAATTTTTGGTGCATGTATACCTACTGATCTCAAAATGTTTGTGGTCAAATTTCGTGATTTTAGGGATTAATTTCTATTTATTTTGATTTTTGGCGTTTAAACCGAGTTAACATGCATTTTATGAGTTAAAAGTTAACTAAAAATAGTTGCATGTTGATTCTGGCCATGAAATTTTAATTTGCTCTCACATGCAGTTCTTACATACTGTATGTAAAATTTCGTGAGTTTTACTTATGTATTGCATGTTCATTGATTTTTATACGATAAAAGTCGATAATAAGAGATTATAATGTTCATAAAATTGAAACGTCCATTTCTGGTTTTGAAAATTTTTTTTACATTTAACATTCTGATGTTGATACTCTTGGTGAAATTTTATAATTTGTTTCACTGTTTTACTATATCTAATGTTTTTCTTTGGATAAAACCATTAAATACAAAGCTATTTGTTCATAAAATTAATTTAAATTTTTTGGGCAAATGTTATTTATTTTTATAGTTCCTGGAAATTTTCCAGAATGTAAAAAATTTTTGGTTTCAAATTTTATGATGTTTATATTTTATTTTGGTTTTATTTCATAATTGTTATGATTAAACCATAATAATTAGCAAATAAAATCAAATCAATCTAATTAATGATCAACAAAATTAGTAGTGACTAATTTTGAGTTCTAAATCAGTTTAGTTAATTAGTTTGAATTTAAATGCGATTTAAATGTTGATAGTGATTTTTAATGGTTAAAAATCAATAAATCCCGAAAAAAAAATCGAGCTACAATGAGCATGAATTGAATCTAGGACGATTTTGGCATGAATTTTTGCAGCAATTTATTTAATTTATGGTTGAATGAATGAATGTCATTTATTTAATAATTTATTCAAATTTTGTACCTAGTATGGCCTAGTTATTTTTAATCGTTATTACCCGTAATGTAAGGGAATAACGGTTTGGTTGTAATTTTATTGCGATCTCGTATCGCCGGTTTGTATAATTTAATAATTTTATTTTATAGAATAAATTTATAATAGGAATTTGTATATTTGTATATTTGTAATTATTTTTATGAAGACCGGTGACTCCCGAAAGACGGTGCCATTTTGGAAGGTGTTCCAAGTGAAGAGGCAAGGGACCAAAGGAGTTGGTTTCCGAATTTTTAACTATCTAGTTAATTTGATTAGCTAGGTGGCCATACTAGGATTTTATTGTTGCTTGATTGCTTGCTTTATTTCCGCTCATGCCAAAATCGTCACACATGCATTTAATTTATCGTTATTGTCAATTCAACGTTATTCACAAATTCACCGACTTAGTTCACTTATAAGGAATTAATAACTAAATTGACAAGATCTCTCATATTTAAAAATTGAGATTAGCCTTACCAATTAATAACACCTATGAATCCCGTGTTCATTAGGGCTACCACGCTCGTGGGTCCCTTTTTACCTCGGGTAAGTAGGGTGATACGATCACAAGCTAAAATTGGATTGGACTCAACGCGATAAGCGTTATCTTGGGACTAGGAGATGGATTTAGTCGAAATCCGTCAACCAAGAGTTCTAAGTGTAGAATTAGTCAAGTATTGACTTACCATTTTTAGATAAAGGTAGCATGCGATGTCTATTTTTGTCTAAAGATGGGTCTTGGAATCACTTATGTAATTTCGTGAGGTGTCATTATATGAGTGACTTGTTTAAAATTGTTTTTACAAGTAAAATATATATAAGCAATGAATGTTTATTTTCCGTTGATATTTATTTTTATTCGCGCAATGACCATTATTTTTCTTCTATGAACTTATAAATCCGTTCAATCGTGGAAAAGGTTTCCATTATTTTATATACGGTAGCATTTTGATTGCAATCCATCCGTCTCGTCCGTTTATCCCACCGATAGCTAAAGAAACATGAAGTTTTATCTTTTGATCCTCATATCCCATTGCAAAAGTTCTCTTATGAAATTAAATGAACCGTCACACTTAGTGCAAAGCGTTTTTTAATGAATTTTTGTGACCCTTCTTATAACAATGGTAACATCAATTTTTTCCGCTCCACCACGAAAATATTCTAATTTTTTGTATGTCTTCATAATGCTCCTTAGTCGAGGCTGACCCTCAAAAGAGGCCAAATCAGTTGGGATGACTAGGTTAATCGATTTATTTGAAATCGTGAACAACCAAATACCGTAATCACTTCATGAAAGGTTTATCCTTTTGAAGGTAAAACCATGAATGAAATGAAGAATAGTCTTCACAATAATACATACTTGTCTAAGTAGAGATTCATGAAAGTGAGTGGGAGCACTTAGAATGATGTTTATATTCTTAATTGTTAAGACGAGGTTGAAGAGTAGGTTGGCTTAACCTTGACACAAGGCAAGGGAAAAGAGCAAGACTATTTTGAATAGTAAAGTAAAAACCCAAGCAAGGTGTCGAACCCAACTTTTGACGATTCTATTTTTCAGTGTAGGACACAAGAAAAGAATCTTCCCAAACGTTTCTAAAGAGTTAGAAATAGGGTGCAATTTTTCACCCATAATATTTATATGATCGACATTTATTTTGCTAAATGCAAATATTTTTGGGTATTAGATATCCATTATTGTAGTTTTATTTCTATAGAGACATATAAAAGTTATAATGTGATCAATCTAGTTTTGGATTTAGAGGTATACTTTAATAAACGTTATTATGTACATAACCTCTAAATAAAGAATATAGTATCCACTTTTGTGTACGACACAAGTGTTTCACTTTTGTGAATAGAACAAACGTTGTATCTTTTTATGCCTATACTTGGTCCATGGTTATAACCATACCAATCAAAGTTAATTATATTCTTGACCTAAACTAGTAATTACTTGTCATATAGATTGTAAAGGCTCAAAATTGGTGACCCTTATCTAATCTTAATTCTGGATTGTGTAGCACATTAAAAGGCTAGTATTGACAACTATCCCAAAACCATCTGATTTGGAATCTTATGGTTCGTGCGAATCTTGTATTCAAGGCAAGATGATTCGTGCCCTTTTGTTGAAAAGGAAATCGAACTAGTAAATTATTGGCCCCATTACATAAGAATACGTGTGGTCCAATAACAAACACAACCAGAGATGGTAACGATAACTTCACTTGATTTACCGACGATTTAAGTAGATATTATGTTTGATTCTACTTAATGAGGTGCTAAGAGAAATCTTTGAAAAGTTCAAAGAGCTTCAATAAGAAGTAGTTAACCACTAGAACATTAGATCAAGGACTTACGACTATATCGTAACTATAAATATCTAAGTATTGACTTTGATTTTCACCAAAAGTAGTGTGAAATGGTTTCACAAGTTAACTTCTCTAACACACATTATTAGATAAGGTGTTGTTGAATAGAGAAACAGAACCTTATACGATATGTTTTTGTCTTTATCAAGTCAAAATGAGCCATTTGACTAACCTTGGGATCTTAATATTTTTGTCTGCTATTTCTTTTCCCACCATATTAAAACACATTTAAAACAGTTTGATTTCATTCCATATACGATATGGGTAGGTAGCGTACCTAATTTATAAGTTATTTGAATGAAACACGTGCTCAATAATCCCACATTGACCACGAGAACAAAGCGTTTGTGACTCGTGATGCTGTCTTTCAATAAAAATACGATTATTTCTTGATGAGACAGAGTGGGAGAAAATGTTTCAAGAGCCACAAACTGAGCATATGGTCCGGAAAAAGTTTTCCTCGTTGCTTGTTCAGTAGTTTGTGGTTCTTCTCGAACCTA
>JAIUZE010046721.1:0-14781 GCA_022085475.1 Heliosperma pusillum
AAGCAAGTAACGAATGAGATATGATCATTCTACGAAAAAGGGTCGGTGCTGTGAATTTGCACGAGTCCACCCGAAAACAACAACACCATTTCTATCATTTCCAATTTTCATAATTTACTTCTATCAACTAACAACAATCAATATTCATCATCAAAAATCATCAAATAACAACAATCATCATCCATAACATAATTCCTAAGCTTACAAATCATATTCTAAATACGAATTCTAACATATAAAGCATGTAAAACACGTAAATGATACCGAGTAACCCTTCACCGTTACCTTTACGCGTCTTTAATCGATTACAAAGCCTTCCTAGTAGTCTCCACCTACAATTAGGAAATATAAGATGAATATACTTCACCTTGAGAAAGACGGATAATTTAAAAAGCGAGAAAGACGGTAATTTTATTACCAATACGGATAGAGGAAGGTAAGAGGGGATGAATGAGACGAACTTACGTGAATTCCGTCAAAGAACGAATGCGGTATGATGATTATAAGATCGGATCAAAGAGGGTTTTAGGTTTTGGTGGTTTGATGAGGAAGAAGGAGATGTTGAGTTGTGAGGGAAAAATAGGTTATGAGGGAGTATAAGTAAAGGGTGAGTCGTAAAAGTCAACGAAAGTCAAAGGCGGCTTAAAAGTCAAGAAAAGTCAAAGACGACTCAAAAGTCAAGAAAAGTCAAAGACGACTCAAAAGTCAAGAAAAGTCAAAGACGACTCAAAAGTCAAGAAAAGTCAAAGACGCCTTAAAACGGGTTTCACATGGAATCTTGCGAAAATTCCAAATACGAACTCGGAAATTCTAAATTCGACTCGAAACATAAAAAGCTAATTTAAAACTTAAATTCGCTGAAAAGATTTCGTAAAATATTTCTACTAGAAAAATAGGGTACATTTCCGGGTGTTACAATCACCCCATCTTTTAAAAAGGTTCGTCCTCGAAACTTGAGAGTAGAAAATAAAAGTATCAAAGACAAGAATCGGTTTACAAAATCAACACGAAAGCTTTTGCAAGGGAAAACATTTATGAAATGATGTTCTTCTCGAAACGGTTTAAGGAAATTTTTCATAAGTGTGAAACTTTACTTACGGATCTCAAGAATGTTCGTCGCGAACGAGAACTCTAATTATCCAAAAAGCAAAGTCGAAATAGTGAAATCGAAATTCAAAACAACGTTAGTAAGTGCAGGACTAGTTATCAGACGCGTCTCCAATAACAAGTGCAAACATCCAACCAAACGCAAAATCCAAATATAAAAGCAAAAAAATCCATTTTCTCAAAAAAGAGGATACACAAACCATCTTTAGACTTCTTTGAAACGTTAAATTAGAAATATAATATGGAAATTTGAAAGTTTTATCAAAGATAAAATCAAATAACAAAACATTACACGTACATAGAGCGACTCGAACTTAAAGTTCACAAATCACGATAACAAAATATATACAAAACACGCAAAAAAAAAAACAAATCGAACTCTTAGGGATATGAAGAATCACGATGAAGTCGGCAGGAAGTTCTACAAAAATTCGACATCACTTACTCTACTAATAAACCAAATCCTCAAGAGGATACAATTTATCCATTTTGCAACTCATCAATTTAAATCATCAGATTCCCTACAAAAATATTCCATAATCACGAAACTTCGAGTAACAAATCCCAATTATTCGAATCCAATAGCATCTACTAAGGTCCATCGGCATGGTAGACTTCACAACTAACAATCCACATGAAAGATTTATTACGAATTCAAATCTTCTTAGCTTCATCAAAACTCTTATTAGAAACCACCACAAAATGTTTATATCTAGGGAAACAAAACCGCTAACAACCACAAGGTAAAAGAGACTTACCATGAAATCCTTTGATCCAATTTATTCCAAAACTCATTACCCTAAAACTATTAACAATGAACCTTCTCATCTTCAAAAGTTAAATCACAAACCTCAAAAGGGATTTGTCACAAAATCTCATTTCACTTAACTTTTGCCAATCATAGGGCAATGCGACCGTAAATCAATTTATTTAGCTCCTTCAAACTCTCAATACATCGGTTTTCGCTTATGACGATATTCCTCAAGTTTGGTCCTCCAATCCAAATTCCACAAGGTAGTTATTCCCGTTAGGGTCCAACATTTAAAGACCATAATCTCCCAAGTAACACTTAAAGAATCACTAAAATTCTTAACCACAATTACCAACTATCATTATGATTATTTCGATCCTCAAAACGATATTGCAACATTAAGCTTTCATAGTCTAAAACCACTAGGAGAGTTTCATCCTAAGCTATCCTCAAATCCTTATAATCATCTAAACATGAACCTAGTTTAATAGGACGGTTAGGTACCATATTCGAAACTTCTTCAAAACACACCTACTAACCCTTACGTTAGCTAATAAGAAAAACTACCTCTCAAGAGAGTAGGGATAAAAGAACATGATACAAGGAACATTAGGAAGCGTCACTAAAGGTTTCTTTAATACATGATACAAGGAACAAGAAAAACTACCTCTCAAGAGTTGCTTGTATCAATACATGATACCCAAGCATTAGACCAAGTTTAAGAAGCATAATAAATAAGAAACATAGATAACTCTCCAAAACAACAAGTTTGGAAACTAACTTATACAAGGGTTCACTTCAAACTGTCATAAATAGAGTTCTAGATATGGAAATTCAGAAATTCCAAGTCGAGATGATAGCTTATCCTCTTACGGTTCCAACGAGTGGTCACAAGCCCAAAACAAGCAAGTAACGAAGGAGATATGATCATTCTACGAAAAAGGGTCGGTGCTGTGAATTTTGCACGAGTCCACCCGAGAACAACAACACCATTTCTATCATTTCCAATTTTCATAATTCACTTCTATCAACTATCAACAATCAATATTCATCATCAACAATCATCAACTAACAACAATCATCATCAAAATCATAATTTCTAAGCTTTCTAATTGTATTCTAAAAAACGAATTCTAACATGGAAATCATGTAAAACACGTAAATGATATCGAGTAACCCTTCACCGTTACCTTTACGCGTTCTTTAATCGATTACTAAGCCTTCCTAGTAGTCTCCACCTACAATTAGGTAATAAAAGATGAATATATTCACCTTGAGAAAGACGGATAATTTAAAAAGCGAGAAAGACGGTAATTTTATTACCAATACGGATAGAGGAAGCTAAGAGGGGAAGAATAAGACGAACTTACGTGAATTCCGTCAAAGAACGAATGCGGTATGATGATTATAAGATCGGATCAAAGAGGGTTTTAGGTTTTGGTGGTTTGATGAGGAAGAAGGAGATGTTGAGTTGTGAGGGAAAAATAGGTTATGAGGGAGTATAAGTAAAGGGTGAGTCGGAAAAGTCAACGAAAGTCAAAGGCGGCTTAAAAGTCAAGAAAAGTCAAAGACGACTCAAAAGTCACGAAAAGTCAAAGACGACTCAAAAGTCACGAAAAGTCAAAGACGACTCAAAAGTCAAGAAAAGTCAAAGACGACTTAAAACGGGTTTCACATGGAATCTTGCGAAAATTCCAAATACGAACTCGGAAATTCTAAATTCGACTCGAAACATAAAAAGCTAATTTAAAACTTAAATTCGCTGAAAAGATTTCGTAAAATATTTCTACTAGAAAAATAGGGTACATTTCCGGGTGTTACAAGGGAGGTTTTTCATTCCAGTCGATTTCATCGTGTTAGATATGGCTGAAGATTCGCAAATCCCTATCATTTTAGGAAGGCCATTTCTACACACTGCGGGAGCAGTAATCGATGTCAAGAATGGAAAATTGACACTAGAAGTAGGTGATGATAAAGTCACCTAGAACTTAAACAGTGCAATGAAGAGCCCTATGCTTGAAGAGCCTTGCTGTTTCCTTGACATTGTCGACTCAATCATTGATGAATTTCTGTATCCGTCAATAATTGAGGATCCTTTAGAAGGAATTTTATTGTTAGAGGATATCTCTGAAAACGACAATTTTGAGATCAGTGAGCTGGAAAAGGACTTGACTGGAAAAGAGATACCGTCTGAAGAAGTCAAAGAGTTCATAAGCCTAATTGATACTCCTGCCAAGGCAGAAGTACATAAACCTGAACTTAAACCTCTTTCCTCAAATCTAAAATATGCCTTTTTAGATGAATCCGAATATTGCCCAGTCATAGTGAGTGCTCTCTTAGATGAAAATCAGTTAAACTCACTATTGACTGTCTTGAAAAAACATAAGAAGGAAATAGGATATAAACTTGAAGATCTCACTGGCATAAGCCCCGACTTTTGCAGGCATAGAATCAACTTAGAAGAAGGTCAAAAACCTTGTGTTCAAGGTCAACGCCGTTTTAATCCAAATATGCAAGAAGTAGTTAAAGCTGAAGTTATGAAATTACTAGATGCTGGCATAATCTACGCAATTTCTGACTCGAAATGGGTTAGCCCTGTCCAAGTTGTTCCTAAGAAAGGAGGAACAACGGTAGTCAAAAATGAAAAGAATGAGCTCATCCCCACAAGGATTGTGACGGGATGGCGTATGCGTATTGACTACAGGAAGTTGAATCAATCAACTAGAAAAGATCACTATCCTCTGCCCTTCATTGACCAAATGCTAGAGAGGTTAGCTTGTCACAAATATTTCTGCTATCTAGATGGTTACTCAGGATTTTTCCAAATTCCTATCCACCCTGAGGACCAAGAGAAAACCACCTTCACCTGTCCCTATGGTACTTTCACTTATCGCCGAATGCCATTTGGCTTGTGTAATGCACCTGCCACTTTCCAGCGTTGCATGACTAGTATCTTTTCCGATTTTGTTGAAACTATCATGGAAGTATTTATGGACGACTTTAGCGTCTATGGCATTTCCTTCGATAATTGTTTGACAAATCTATCCAAAGTACTAAAACGCTGTGAAGAAGTCGACCTTGTTCTCAATTGGGAAAAATGTCACTTCATGGTGAACGAAGATGTAGTTTTAGGGAACATCATTTCTGAGAGAGGTATTGAAGTGGATCGAGCTAAGATCCATGTTATTGAACAACTGCCACCACCTGCTAATGTAAAAGGAATCAGGAGTTTCCTTGGCCACGCCGGTTTTTACCGACGGTTTATAAAAGATTTTTCAAAAATAGCCAAGCCCCTGACTGAGCTCCTTTTCAAGGATGCACCTTTTAATTTCACAAAGGAATGCCTTGAGGCATTCAACAAAATCAAACGTGCTTTAATCACCGCACCTATAATCCAGTCACCTGATTGGAATCTTCCATTTGAACTTATGTGCGATGCGAGTGATTATGCCGTTGGAGTTGTTTTGGGGCAAAGAAAGGAAAAGTTCTTTCATGCAATTTACTATGCTAGTAAAACCGTAGATCCTGCCCAAATTAACTATGCCACCACTGAAAAAGAACTTCTTGCCATTGTCTATGCCTTAGACAAATTCCGTTCATACCTTATAGGATCAAAAGTCATTGTTTACACTGACCATGCTGCCTTGAAATATCTGCTTTCAAAGAAAGAGGCAAAACCTCGACTTATCCGATGGATGTTACTCCTTCAAGAGTTCGATCTAGAGATCCGGGATAAGAAAGGAGCAGAAAATGTAGTCGCTGACCATCTCTCAAGGATAAGAGTAACTGAAATAGGATTACCAACGCCAATTAATGATTCGTTTGCTGATGATTCATTAACGGCGATTGCTGACTCTTCTCCTTGGTATGCTGATATGGCCAATTTTCTTGTCAGTCGCTAGCTACCTTCTGACCTTTCTTATAACCAAAGAAAGAGATTTTTGCATGATGCAAAATTCTTTGTTTGGGATGACCCTTATCTTTTCAAGCAGTGCTCAGATGGTCTTTACAGACGATGTATCCTCCAGTGGGAAGTTAAAGGAGTTTTAGAAGGATGCCACTCATCTGCTTATGGTGGTCATCATGGTCCGTCCAAAACCGTAGCCAAAGTCTTACAATCCGGGTTTTTCTGGCCCACGATGTTTAAAGATTCAAAAGACTTTGTTATGGCTTGTAACGCTTGTCAACGAATGGGTCAAATATCCAAGAGACATGAAATGCCTCAAAACGGCATATTAGAAGTTGAAATATTCGATGTCTGGGGTATTGACTATCAAGGATCATTCCCTTCTTCTCACGGAAATCTCTATATCTTAGTCGCTGTTGACAATGTTTCTAAGTGGGTAGAAGCAATTGCCACTCCCACCAATGATGCTAGAGCTGTGATACGACTATTTAAGAAGATCATCTTTCCACGTTTTGGTGTACCCAGAGCCGTGATTAGTGATCGAGGAACTCATTTCGGAGAAAAGCAGTTAGACACTCTGCTTGCCAAGTATGGTGTGTATCACAGACGAGGATTAGCCTACCACCCTCAGACCAACGGTCAAGTAGAAGTCTCAAATAGAGAGTTGAAAACAATTCTTCAGAAAGTAGTCTCGAAATCTAGAACTGACTGGAGTAATAAGCTCGATGACACCTTATGGGCTTATCGTACAGCTTTCAGAATCCCGATTGGAAGATCTCTTTATCGGTTGGTTTATGGAAAGGCCTGTCATCTTCCTGTCGAGTTAGAGTACAAAGCTTACAGGGCTATCAACGAACTCAACTTAGACACTAAGCTTAGCGCTGATAGACGACTTTTGCAACTCAATGAGCTAGAAGAATTTCGTTTGCAAGCTTATGAGAATTCTAGGATCTACAAAGAGAAAACGAAGCGTTGGCACGACAAGAGGATAATTAAAAAAGAATTTAATGTCGGTGACCAAGTACTTCTTTTCAACTCCCGTCTGAAAATTTTTCCGGGAAAACTTTGATCACGATGGTCTGGACCATTCACTGTCACATATGTGAGCAAATACGGCTATGTGGAACTAATGACTAGCAATGGTGAGAAATTCAAAGTCAATGGATGCAGACTGAAACTCTACTATAACAATTCTATCATCGGATGCTTAGATATTGTCTATACGGAGCGTCAATCCCCAACCCAATGATTTCATAAAAGAATTCGTCGAGCAGGACGTTAAACAAGCGCTTCTCGGGAGGCAACCCGTGTTTTCCCTTTCTTTTTGCATTTTTATTTTTGCTTTTCCCTTTTTTCGTTGTTTTGTTAGATTTCTTTGCAGATGAAAGAGTTTTTGAAGAATCTATGAAGACCTTCCTTGTCAAGTCCAAAAGACTAGCTTGGGGGAGTCTGCGCTGGCTAGTAAGCTTCACTCTTCTTTCATTTTTCCTTTCTTCCCATTAAGCATCTCGTTGCATGTTTAGTCTTTGTGCTCACATTGAGGACAATGTGATGTTTAGCTTGGGGGAGGGATTGCATTTTTGCATTTTCCCATTTTGCATTTTAGTTGATCATTTTTCAAATTTTCAAATTTTGAATAAAAGAGAAAGAGACGATTTTTGAGCAAATTTTAAAATTTTGAACACAATTGAATGCTTTTCATGCTTTGCTTGCTTGTTTATTATGCTATCATGTTACATTTCCCAAACTTAGAGCTTTCAAACCATAATGATTCAATATTTATTGAATTTTGCATACATGGGGAAGTCTTGTACACAGTAGGCATGGGATGAATCTATAGATGAGTACGCTTGATCTTGACATTTGGCAAGTTACATATATTGTAAGGTAGAACCTCCTTAGACTGGTACATCCATACCCAGTCTCATTTAGGTGTGTGTAGTTCTCCTTGCGAAGTGTGTCATGTCAAAACGCATAAGTATGGTTCTCATTTCATTTCTATAAGCATTGCATTCATGATTCACTAAGATTTGGAGCCTTTTTCACTTTAATTTGCCCCTCAAAATTAGCCCCTTGATACAAATGCTTCACAAAAATAATAGTTACAAATAAAAACTGCCTACCTTTTGAGCTAGTAGCTAGACTATGGTGTATGAGTGCTCTTTTGAGAAGATTTGTTCTTATCTGTCAAAGTGAATTTGGGAGAGCGAAAAAGTTCAAGAAGTGAAGTTTTGTTCAAAAGAAAAAAAAAAGAAGAAAAATCGAAAAAGAAAAGAAAGAAAAAAATAAATAAATAAGAGAAGAAGTTGTGAGTATCTCCTCAAAATGTCAAATCAATAGAAGGAGTTTACCCCTGTGTTTCGTATGTAATAAGCCAATCCGTTACTTCTGGCTTCGTTTTTCGTCTTTTGGGAATTCATCGAAAGTTTGGATTGAGTATTCATTTATCATTGGTCAGTTGCTAGCTCATTCTAACCTTCACATTGACCATAACTATTTGTCCACCTTTCACCCATTTCCCAAAGCCTTCTTTTTATTTTTCGGCTTCTTTTCTATGTGCATTGTGATCTTTGACTTGTGTTTTGAATTGTTTACCATATTAGACTGCGGACACATTTTCATAAGTCGTAGATAGGTGAGTGTCTCAAAAACATTTACACATAAAGAAATCACCTTTTTACATACATTGGGTGTTCGAGTGTGCCGTGAGAGTCCATCTGTCAAAAGATCATGCAAGAGCCGAAAAATCTGAAGTGAAATTCTTTGCGCTACGCCGTTATGTAAATCTCAGCCATGTTTATGTATCATTCTTGCCCACGTTGCTTTTGGGTTATGATTCATTATATTTTCAAAGTTTTACGTTGAGATTTGTTTCTTGATGGTATAGTAGCCAATGCTTGCAACCTTGTCCTGGTAGTGTTTGTTATGTTTGCTTGAGGACAAGCAAAGGTTTAGCTTGGGGGAGTTTGATAAGTGAATATTTGTATGATTTTAACCCCCATTTTAGCTCGATTTTGTATGTCATTTGTGCTTTGTTAAGCCATTTTATGAGCTTATATCGTCTTCTAGGCGAATTCCTGTGTTCTAACCTGTTTTGTAGGGAAAGTGACGTTTCTACGCCCTTTTTCTATATTTCCGAGCATTTGCCTAGAACCCGACGATTCGAAGAAGCAAGCTTGACCATGTCAAAGGCATTTCAAGAAGGTTCACTAATTCAAAAGAGAGAAGAAGTAAAGACGGTTTCGTAGTTGTCGGAAGATCAATCAATTGGGCGGAAGAATTCATCGCTTTACATCAAACCCTATCAACAAATCCGATTGATGAGGTCAAGGGGGATGATGGAAGTCTAGTCAAAGCAAAGGAAGATGAAACGTTAGTCAAATACTTCCAGATGACAACTTACCCGATCGGGTAAGTGTGTACCCGATCGGGTATCCCTGCTGATCCGAGCATGATGCTTCAACTTCCTATTTTTGTCTTATATGTTTAATGTTCGACCCCTTCTCCACGAAACCCTAATGCTATATATAGATGCTCCAGCCTCTCTTCTCAACACACATCTACTTCTCACACAACTCACAACATCTTCTTTCTTCTTACATTTTCTCTTTAATTTTTAGTCTTTCTAGTTTAGATCATCTTCTTCTTTTTTCTTTAGTTCTTAGTTTATTTATGTCCATTTCACATCGAAACATTAGTTTAGTTCAATAAGAATTTCAATCTTTGTAGTCTACTTTGTTGGGTAACCCTAATGCTATATATAGATGCTCCAGCCTCTCTTCTCAACACACATCTACTTCTCACACAACTCACAACATCTTCTTTCTTCTTACATTTTCTCTTTAATTTTTAGTCTTTCTAGTTTAGATCATCTTCTTCTTTTGTCTTTAGTTCTTAGTTTATTTATGTCCATTTCACATCGAAACATTAGTTTAGTTCAATAATAATTTCAATCTTTGTAGTCTACTTTGTTGGGTACAAGTGTTGTAATTCAAGGAACGATTATTCTATGCAAGGGATTTCTATTATCGTTATCACTTTCGTTGTTGATCGTCACCTAGGTATTTCTAATTTATCCTTTGTTTATTGTCCTTTATTGTTTTCCATTTGATTGTTATTTTCTATTCATATCATTTAGATTCATTTTCATGTTGTTATAATCGTAGTTTCATTTCTTAGATTGTCAAATAGCGTCGTTATTATCGCCACATAAAGAGTCTTAAATTATTGTCAAAACCAACTAAATATGTCTATCCTAGTTTTCATTGTTGATATCATCTTAGACATAAACATTATCATGAGTGAGTAGTCACCTTTCTAGGGTGTAGGGTAGCCATGTTGGATTGATTAAAAAGATGACAATTGGATAAAAGAAATTGTGCTTTTAAAACATTGTGTCTATGCATGTTTGGAATTTAACGATAGTTGACGATTCCTGATCAAAATCATTGACTAGTATGGAATTCTTTTCTAAGGTAGAGATACGAGAATTGAATAGACAAAGCATGACATGGTGGATTAAGACCTAGTAAATCGCCTAAAAGCCTGCTAGACCATCTGATCTATGATTGTAATGAACACATTATTCTTACGAACTCGCAATGAATTAATTGCATATCCTAAATCCACTTTCATCAATATGTCAATCTACATGCGTGAACCTACTTCCCTAGATGCTTCTCATTATTGTTAATTCATCATTTGCTTTATTGTTTTCATTTTAGTTTGTTTTTATTTTGTTTTTATTTATGTTCTTTATTAATTTAGAATTCAAAACCTCAAAACCCAGAAAATCGTTAGATAAAACTCAATTGTGAGACGATTCACAATCTATAGGAAATACCATCTCCCTGAGGATCGACCCCTACTTTCCTAATTACATTAATTTGTTATTAGCCTAGTCTGGGTAAATTATCTTTGTATTGGGCTTGCGACATGCCCGATCAAGCTCCTTAGGATAAAATTGAAAGTCCATAGACCTTAATTAGACTCCTCTAATTAATTACTAAATTACTTTTTAACTTAGTTTATAATGATCTATGTAACATGCATGCAAATATAAAGACATTTATATAAAAGAAGAAATTTCCTCACATTGATATGGAAATTATATGGGCACAACAAGAACTCATTCTTGTTGTTCTTGAGCTATAAATATGGATGAACACATGAAATCTCCAAACTAGAAGACCTCCTTCAAGTTGCACCAAGATTAACCCAAATAATCTACCCTTATTATTAACTAGATAATAAGATAGATATAATACTACTAATATTATGACTATATTACTACACTAGTAATACTTAGTAAATATTAGTATTTGAGAGTTTTTAGTGAGAAGAAGAGTTTTAGAGAGAAGTAAGCAAAATGCACAAAATGAAGTGTTGAAAAATGAACACACAATTGCTCATTTTCAAGCCTTCTTGGCCGGACCATCAAGTCCATAAAGGACTCTTATTTTTGCTTGATTTGTTCACATGCATTTGTGTGGAGTGTTGTAGTATATATGATGATTATTTCTACTTGTTATGTCACTTTCAATAAGTAACTAAAGAGTATAAATATGAACAACAATCATCACTATACTAACTACATACCAACCGGCCATGTTGTGCTAGTTGGATCCATTTTGATTTTTGATATTTGTCTCACAAATACTTATTGATCATATGGTTAATTATCTTGTATAATTAAGTGTTAATTTGATCATATACAATTATATGACTCAATTAAATAAATAATATGTACTTAACATTTTAAGTAATATTTTACCATTATATCAATATATAATGGGTCCCACAATGCTTAGTTAATTTATTTTACAACTCCTTGTAAATATAATTAACTAATTACCTCTATCTCAAAACCTCAACTAATTTAGTAATTAAACGATTAATTACTAAGTTAAATCTTATTTAATCGTATTAAAATAAGATATAAATTTATTAGTCAATTATCGCATAATTGAAAAATAAGTTTAATCGAATTTGAGTTCTTAACTCAATTTCTAACAATTAACTCTCGTACATATCGAATATATGTAATGTACTAATTAACTGTCTCGTATACAAATAATTAGTTACTATTTGGATTTCATCCTTTAGGTGTGACCGAAAGGGATCAGTTGATCACCGCCGTCAAACGACAATAACGTCAAACTCTAGTTAGCCAACCGTTATTGATTTACGTTAATCAACTGACTAATCATATATATAGTCAATAAATATCCCAATTATATTCCATAATAAGATTTATTCTGTGGCGCACTATTGTGGAGGACACCTACTCCAACACTTGTGTCAGGAACTTTCTAAGGTCGCCTAGAACCCAACAATGTGACCTAACTTGACCTTGCAATTTTAGAATCTCACATGAAAATACAAGGGTTGGGGGTTCCTTTCAAATTTGACTTAGCACATGAAAGGGTTAAGAGGATGAATAGGTTGGCCGTCAAGACGACGCGAAAACAGACCGCGGCAATCCGGGGGGTTGGTTACTCACATAGCTAAACACTTTAACCCGACTTTAATAGCAATGGGGCGTACGAGGTTTTGCCGGAGGGGACTTTATTAGATGAGGCCGCTCTTATCCGCTCATCGTGGATTATCTTGGATAAGAACCCGAGGCGGGTTGAATAGGTGATAAAAGATGCTTCACCATTTTACTTACCTTGCCACAGGTTGCCCTCCTTTGAACCTAGGGAGACCACATGCACCGGAGACCAAGACTTTTACTACCGGTAACGGTTTTAGAAGGGTCTCCAGCTAGGGCCCCTAGCGAGTTGGGAGAGACCTCGGGTCCAACCCATCCCCCTCAACCTCAACCCCAGTCCCAATCGAGTCGGTTTGACCCCCAATTTCGAGTGCCCCAGTTCCCGACACCCCAATTCCCAACAGGCTATACTCACATACCACCTTACCTTATCCCCTACCAACCCTAATGCCCTGAGAACTCCACGCTCCACCCAAATGCGGACTACTTGAGCGGTCTTTTGCAAAACATACACATGGAGATGCATAATGACCGGATTAACATTACTACGCCCAATACCACCCCCCCCCCCACCACCACCACATGATGGCGAGAGAAGGGTACATTGACCTTAATGGTTTATTTCCGAATTGGGCACAACGAGACTTGTTGTTCACAAAACATGGAAACCGGGGGGCGGGTGAACATGGAGATGGGGGGAGGTAATCGGGAGGGTGACATGGATGTTGGTGGTGGTAACGATGGAGTTAACAATGAGGATGATGATGATTGTTTAGAGGAGGAGGAGCACTTTGATGTGCGTGATAGGATGAAGAGTTGGAGGGTCCTGATTAGATGGCTTGTTAAGCATCTACCCCCCCGCCCCTCGATTGTGTTTTCCTCCTTCCTTGCATTTGCTCTATTGATTTAATCAATTTTGCTCTTATTATTGTGTTAGTAGTTGTTAGTGTGCCTCGGCAACATGGGAAGCGGGTGTTTAGTCCTATTTAGACACCAAATCTTTAATCCTTGAAAAATCCAAATTGACAATTTCATTTCATTGCATTTAGTTATATTTTTCATGCATCATGTAGCCATTTCGTAGGTGTCATGTTTAGACTTTCTTGGGGTTGGTACCCCCATGAGGGGGGTGTGTCTTAGCCTTTTATCGCCGCAACGAGACTCCAAAATGGCACATTTAGTTTAGCATGCATTCACGTAGGTCATGCATTAGTTGTATTATATCACATTGCATTTAGTATAAGTCATATATAATAGTTCATGTATTTCATATAGTATAGTTCATTTTCATAAATAACCTTTTTGTAGATATTTTACATTTTGTTAATACTCCTCTAAAAAAATCAAAAAGCCAAAAACATGTTCTTTTCCTTTTTCAAAAATCATTCAAAAAACTTGAAGAACATGTTTTCTTTTACTTCTTTAATTTGAATAATCTCATTTCGTACATTGGGGACAATGTACTTTCCTATGTGGGGGATGGGAAATTATATTTCATTATAATTGAATTTGAAAAATTTTGAAAAATTCCAAAAAACATGTTTTCTTTAGTATATTTAAAAGCATTTAAAAATCCTAAAAGATCGAAAACATTGAAAAATCCTAAAAATTAGCTTGTACATATGCTAGCTTGTATACATATGCATTGTTTTTGCTTCTAATCTCCATACTTAGGTACACTACGCATCACTAAGAGACATAGTGAAGGGAAACAGAAGACTGTCGCGGTATGATCGCTCCTATTTCTTCTCCCTTTTTTTTTCTTTACTTCTTGTCACATGATAAGTTTGGAGGAGTATGTTGATGATTGTGATGTGGGTTTTGATGATTTGGCGGTCCTGTGATCCTTTGTGATGTTAGGAAATTGCATTAGAATATATGTCATGTAGTCTATTACAGCATTTGCATTAGCCTTGTATATATTGCTTGATATAAGGTCATGGCATGTAGTTGCATTTAGGAAAATCATTTTGAAATGCCTAGTTTGGAAACTTGACAAACATAGATAGGCCAATGTAGTTACTCTTTTTACTTAGCACTTTGTCTTCTAAAATAGATTTGAGACATCCTTAATTGTGTAATTTTAGTATTATTTCGGTCCATTTGTGCATTTGACCATTTCGACCACCCCCATGGTGTGATAAATACTTGGTGACCCCTTTCCTAGGTGACTCTCGAGGCCATGTAACTCCTCATTCATCACATGCTCTCTTAAAGTTTCACAAAAAAGGAAATATACCATCACAAATTCAAAATTTGAGTTCAAACATATTTGCGCAAAAAGCTTGAAATATTTTCATTCATCTTATGCTTGTCCTAGCTAAGGGAGTGCAAAAGGAGACTTCTAGGTTCTTCTAGAGTACCCTCACTACATAAGGGGTCGCTCTCGATGTCGCTTTGGCGAGGATTTGCCTATTCTTGGTCTCTGCCGCACACCTTTTGCTAGGCTACTTTCCGAAGGCACCCAAATCAAGAAAAAATTCAAAAAGAAAATAAAAAGAAATCGCAAAAATGCCAAAAAAA